>LUCH01002683.1:76107-86520 GCA_013368495.1 Paragonimus heterotremus
CAATTTAAGTGATCGAATTTGGTTACATAAAATCCTGACGGGGATGGTTAATACTCTTCAGCAGCTGATATTGTTGGTATGTCCACAAATAAGTGTTATTATCATTCTTCATTCCCGGTCAGTATGCCCTTTGCCCCAGCATTTCATAGGTTCGATGATAACCCGTATGAGCCAGCTGATGACATTCCTTCGAAATTGTCGCTCTCAACTCCGTCGGCATAACAGGCATGCCTATTCCATTCCACAGTTGGGGCATTGAAATTCCGGAACTATTCAACTGCAAGTCTGTCCAGTGCATTTCATATACTCTCACATCCATCATCTCCTCATATTCCATCAGCTGTTCTCGCGGGAGACGTTGATCAGCCACTATTCAGATTGTTGTGTTCTTCCTCTGCTCCGCCTGCAGCTTCTCCGGATCATTCTCCATTTCACTACCGTTGATTCTGGTCACGCTCTTATGTGTTGCGTTCGGGGAAGCAAATCTAGAACATAGTTCTCTTTTCCAACAACATGGCGAATTTTGAAGTCGTACTCATGTGATCGTAACGCCCGAGGAGCCAGCTTTCCTCTGAGGTCCTCCGCCGATTTGCCCCACTCCAACGGTTTGTGGTTAGTCTCCACATGGAAGCTTCAGCCAGGAATGTGCGGCCTTCATTTCGACAATGCTCACACAATCGTCAAACACTCCTTCTCTGTAGTTGAGTAGTTTCTTTCGTTAGTACCCGACTGGCATATTCCACAACACCGCCTTCTTGCTTCATTGCACCTCTGATTTCCACATCGCTCGCATCCGTCAATACTCCGAGGCTCCGTACAGCTACCGCCATTTCAGGTTCAGCCATTTCTCCTTCATCGATTGTTGAGTCTCGATCAACGCTTGATTGGCCTTATCTGACCAGTAAAATCAGCAATCCTTCTTCAGCATTTCGTATAATGGGTTCACGCGTTCGTTGAAGTTTGTATTTAAACGGTCATAGAACCCGGCGCGACTGAGAAAATGTCGCAACGTTCTTTCCGATGTTGGCATCAGAATGGCCTCGATCGCCAGCAATTGTTTGAACCTCACGCTGGCCGACCTTGTGACCGAGTATCACTGCCGTTCGTTTCGCCAGTTGACACTCTGAATTGTTGATTCGTAGGCCGGCTTTTCCAGTCTTCTGTAACACAGCTGAAACGTGTCCGATGTGTTACGTCTCATTTGCACCGTAGATGACTACATAGTCTCCGTAGATAACAGTATTCTTCACTCCTTCCGGCACCTCCAGTATTAGTCGTCTGAAAGTGAGAGGGGCGCCTGGCAGTCGGATCGGCATACGTTCGAAGAAATGCTGTTTTTCTATAATCGCAAACGCCGTTCTATTTCTTTTCGACTGCTTGATTGGAAACTGCCGATATCCAAACCGCAGGTCTAACACTGTAAATATTCTGGCGTTCTTTAGCTTTTAGAAAATCTCTGCCACCGCCGGGACTGTTACCACTTAACCGACTGTAATCTTGTTGAGTCTTCTGAAGTCAACACAACATCGAACCTTCCCACCAGGCTTTCTCGTCAACAAAACAGGAGGGGTGAATGGGCTGTCGGCCTCCTGAATTATTTCTGCTTCCGCATGTTTTTTTATTTGTCGCTTAAGTTCCCGTTGCAAGTGAACCTTAGTTCTTCTGGACCCGAAAGGCCGAAATTGGTCTCGCTTGATGCAGATTTCGTGGTTAATCGAGTCACAGTAGCCACATGGTTCTTGATCCATGGTTAACAACTTTTGGGATTTGCATACCACTTTATTCAGCAACCGACTTTCACCGGCTGGTATTGCTCCGAGATGATCCAATAACCTGACAATCGTTTGATTTGTATGCGACCTCTGTACTCACTTAAGCGGAGGCTACTTAGGGACACCACATTAAATTGGAAATATGCAGCCGTTATATCCAGCCACATCATCAAGGGCTATATAAAAATTGTTTCTCTCCATAACGTCAATTGTGCCAAATGGTGGAATCTACTACAGCATCCAGTACTAAACCCGAATAAGCCGGATAGGGTGCGAATAGTGTTACGGCGCCGCGTACCAAGGAGTGTCTTTAACAATATTCTGTTGCAGGAGTCTGAGTCTACAAATAATCTTTTTGGAGTGCTCCTCCGTTTTCGTAACCATGCGATAGCCATCACGGCAGATATTCAGGAAAGGTTTTTGCAGGTTTGGGTTCCGGAAAGTGACGGAAGGACCTTAAACTTCCTGTGGTGGAGCTGACCTTCCTTAAATGAGGCATATGAATTGAACGTTTATCCCTTTGGTGCTATTTCCTCATCGTTCTGTGCAAGCTTTACGTTTCAACAGGTGGCTGTTTATCATGGACAGGATTTTATGGCCTTGCCACTATTAGCTGTAAAGGAGGAATTTTATGTGGATGAATGTTTGTTGTCGATCAAGGTGATTGAAGAAGCTATATCTGTTGTAGACAAACTTCGCAGCCGGCTACAGAAGGGTGGGTTTTGCCTTACAGATTGGACATCTAACAGCGCCGGGGTTGTTGAGGATATACCCTTGGAGGATAGACTACACAAAACGGTTAACTTAGCCCTACATGGTTTTGATTATCAAGGGGCCTTTAGTTTGACGTGGGAAGCGATAAACGACTACTTCCAGTTCCAGATGCGCCCTACAGATGCGTCTTATACTGGGAGGAGTATAGTGGAATGCGTCGCTTCCTTATACGACACTCTGGGAGTAGTTTCTCCAATAATACTTCCGGCTCGTGGGCCGCTGCAAGTCCATTGTGGTCGGGGTCCTGGTTGGGATTGTCCACTAGACGAGACCGACCATCTAACCTGGGAGAAACGAGAGATGAACATCCGAACTGCTGAATCAATTAGGGTGCCTCGTCTGGTTTCTCTCAACATAACTACTGCCACAGAGGTGGAATTGTAGTTGTTCTGTGATGCATACGAGGTAGGATACGGTGCTGTTGGTTAAATCAGGCTGACAGCGTCGAGCGGTTCGGTTAACTATTGTTTCTTTTTAATCAAACCAGTAATGACCCAGCGTAAAATGGTCACCATTCCAAGGCTTGAACTGACGGCGACCGTCTTCACAGCAGGGCTGATGAGGCTTCTAGCAGACGAACTGAAAATGCGTATCGATCGCGTAGTTTTGTAGACGGATTTGATGATAGTGCTGCAATATGTTCGCAATACACCGTTGCGCTTTGCAATATTCGTTGCAAACCGAGTGAGGTTAAAACGTGAGTATACCACTGTGTCACAGTGAAGAGATATGCCGTCGGAGAGGAACCCAGCCGATATAGCATTCAGGGGGCTTGATGTTCATCCTCACATGATATAGACCGTTGGCTTCAGGGACCGGAGTTTGTAGAGGGCGAGAACGTTTCCATCCGGAAACGTGACTATTATCCGCAATAATTAAACCAGAAAACCGATCAACGGACAACGGCGTTTATTGCAAGCAGACCGGGGAAGCAGGTTGTAAGCACAGCACAACAGAAGCGAAGCACGACAAACCAGTAGCTAGCGACGGGAAATTGTTCTTGTTAATGGTGACCTTGGACGGTCGAACAAACAAGGAAATGTAGACATGCATACAAACAGTGTCAATAATGTCAACAATCAAAATAAACAGCAAAATAGTTTGAATACGTGGCAAACCAAAAGGGTCTCTACGACGGTCCCCCTCTAGGAGGCTTCAAGCTTGAAAGCCTTCGACAAAATACAAGAGGAAATAGAGCTAGAGACACTGAAGTTACCGTAGGTTGAGTGGGGGCAGGCGGATTCAAGAACAGCTAGGTATGCCACGTTGAGGAAGGTTGGTAACGGTGAAGAGGGGTCAGTCTGTTTGCAATATCCGGAATTCTCCATGCTTCCCAAGGGTGGTGTTATTGGAGCGAGCAATATAACTCCCCAAAACTCGAGGAGAAGATGGGAAGTAGGCTTTCCCTACTATTGCAACGACAGACGGGAGTGTAATTTTTCCACACCGTGCCCTACGCGCAACTTGTCATGTAGAAAAAAATAAGTATCTGGCGAACAAAATTTATATACTGGCTTACCATGTAATCTCCTAGTGCTTGTTAGACGTATTGCTTTATATCTTTCTGCCGTTTTTGTGTATTGTTTTTTGTCCTTTTTTAAATGGAAAATTTACTGGGGAAAAACAACGTGTAAAAAACAACATCTACATAGCGTCGTGGAAAATGAACGTGACGTTTTGACTGCTTGCGGCTCGGGGCAGGTGGTGTGGAAGCTTCCGGCAGAGGGGACGGTTTAGAGACGGGGACTTTTGCGGCTGGCTGGGGGGAGGCTCGTTATCCACATAGGCGACTTTCGGACGATCGTCGGAGGCGGTGTCATGGCGACCATGACGGCCGATCGTTAAGTGCTTTGGCGTTCGTCTAAGCGCTTTCAAACGGCCCGAATAAGGAGGTTGAAGCGGCTTGTGTACGTCGTCACAACGGAAGAGTATATGTGAACAGTTGGCCAAATCCTTGTACATCTGCACTGACCTATTTTGCTCATTCAGAAGTGTGGGTTGGATCTGTCGCCTATATGGAGCCGGTGTGGAAGCAAAGATTGAAGGAACAGAAAATGCTAGTGGAGGGAGTGAAACAAATTCAATAGGCAGACGCAAGACGCAGCCGTAGACCAATTCTGCCGGGGTGCACTGGAGACCAGTCCTCAAAGTATTTCGGATTCCTGGAAGGACAAAAGGAAGGAGTTCACTCCACGGCGAATTAACGGCGGCACAAAGGGAAGCCTTTAGTTGCCCATGAAACCGTTCCACTAAACCACCCCAGAACGGATGGTATGCCGTGGTACGAATGCGCCGGCATCCAAGAAAGTTCGTCATAGCTTCGAATGTTGAGCATTCGAAGTGCTAACCGCGGCCCATCGTAATGGTTGTAGGTCATCCGTAGTCGGCCACCCAACGTTCCAAGAAGGCGTTCACGGCAGCCTCAGAGGAGCAATCCTCTAGTGGGATGGTATGTGGTCATCTTGAGGATCGGTTCACACAGGCTAAAATGTAAGCGTAGCCACGTAGAGGCGGCTAGAAGCTAAGTAAATCTAAGTGGACGTGTGAAAACCTGGCATCTGGGAGACCGAATGTGGAAACTGGTCTTCGTGTATGCTTGTGCACCTTGGAACGTTGGTACTGTAGGCAATCGAGGGCCCAACTACGAATGCCTGAGATAACCTGAGGCCAAACAAACTGATCCGTTACAAACTTAACGGTGGCGCGAACACCAGCGTGCAAGAGGTTGTGAGGCTGATTGAAGATCGCACGCCGATGAGCTATTGGTATTACAGGTCTCGGAATACCCGTAGTCATATCGCGAATAATGTCTCCGTCTGTACTGGGCAGCGAAATGGCGCGCGGCTTCAAGGAGTAACGTTGCAAGGAAGTTTGAAACTCGGGCTCTCGCGCCTGGGCCGCAGCTAGATCACTAAAGTCAACGGAAGCAGGCGTGACCGGGGTGGTTTGGACACTTGAACGAGAGTCAGCAACAGGGTTAAGGGCACGTGAAACATGCCGAGTGTAGCAGGAAAACTGCGAAACATAGCCCAGATGTCTGATCTCCCTGGGGGAGTACCCGTCTGGTGGGGAAGCAAGGGCGTAAGTCAAAGGTTTGTGGGCCGTGAACGCAATGAAGGGACGACCTTCCAATGCATAGCGGAAGTGGCGAATACCTAGGTAAATAGCAAGAAGTTCTCTCACAAACGTGCTATACCGAAGTTCGGCAGGCAACAAGCGTTTAGAAGAGAAACCTAGGGGTTTCTATTGGTCGTTGACAAGTTGTTTTAATACGGCACCAACGGCTAAATCTGAGGCATCAGAGAAGAGAGAAAGTGGAGCTTGGGGGTCTGGATGGGCTAGAAGAGTAACATTGGATATAGCCTTCTTAATCTCGACGAAAGCCGTGCACCCCGCGTCCGTAAAACTGAATTTACGCGTACCGCTCCGGAGTAAGTCCGTGAGGGATTGCAGAAGTTGTGCGCCTTGGGAAATGAACCGGCGATAGTAATTTATCAAGCCAGCGACACGCCGAAGTTGTGTAAAAGAAGCTGGCTCAAAAAAATCGATGACAGCACTCACCTTCGAAGACAAAAGTTGGATGCTTGACGTTTGGTGAACTATGCAAACATCATAAAAATTTCGGCAATCGGGCGAGGCGTTGCGTCGCCCCGTGTAGATACTTCAATCAGGGGAACGCTCAAGCCGGCCCGTAATGGCGACAAACGTGGCCGGCACCCTCCATAGTAGCCGCCTGTTTCACATCACGGATTTGAGTTCTAACATCACGTTCGTGGTTGATACTGGGATGGAATTCAGCGTGGTTCCCTCACAATCCGGCGAGGCGACCCCCACGTTTTTACTTTCGCTCAGTGCCGCTAGCGGCACACTCATTCTCACCTACGGTCAGCGGTCGCTCACGCCTGATCTCGGTCTCCGGAGAACAGTTCGCTGGGTTTTCGCAATTGCAGCCGTACCATTCGCTACTTTTGGAACTGATTTTCTACAGCATTTCGACCTCATGATCGTTACCGGAAGGTGAAGACTGATCGATTTCCTTAAAAAGCTCAGCGTCAAAGGCACTCAAGCATACGCAGAGGCCATCAGTTCTGTTATCCTTCAAACTGAGACTCTTAAACATTACGCATCTCTGCTCTCTGCCTTTCCACTGCTCATTTGATACACGGACGAGCCGCTTTCAGTCACTTTCACTTGCACGCACTACATTAGGACCAAAGGACCACCGGTGTCGTGTAGGCTAGGGCGTTTAGCCCGGGACAAACTTAAAATAGCTAGGGCGGAGTTTGAACGTATGCCTCTTCTCTCCATATGGTCCCGGAGAAATCAGGTGACTGGCACCCTTGTGGCGGCTATCGTAGCCTCAACCAGATCACAGTCCCTAGTAGGTATCCTATCCCTCACATCTGGGATCTGACAGCCTGCTTTTCTGGCGAAACTTTCTTCAGTAAGATCGATCTGGTCCGCGTCTACCGCCAAAACCCAGTAGAGTAGGCAAATATCCACAAAACGGCCGTCATCAAGCCTTTTGGCCTATTCGAATTTCTTTGAATGCCGTTTGGCCTTACTAAAGCCGCACAAACTATTCAACGTTTCATTCACGAAGTATGCAGAGGCCTGGATTTCGTCTACCCCTACCCAGGCGACATACTAGTGACCAGTTCTTCCGAAGAAGAACGTTCATCACGTCCGCGTTCCTTGTTTGCCAGGTTAGTCCAACACGGAGTAACTGTCAATCCAGCTAAATGCGAATTCGGAAAAGGTGGTATAGAATTTTTGGGTCACAGTATTTCAGCTTCAGGCATCCAAAACCACCCTGTCGCCGCAGCCCACATCATCACTACGCTCTCTCATTTACCTGATGAAATTGCTCCTAAAATTATTTGTTATGCATGAAAACTGTGCATTACCTAAGGACACTAAGGGTTCTGAACGATTCGTGGAATTTTCAAAACGACAATTAAGGCGCAAAAAGAGGTTTTGGGAACGTTTCATGAAATATAAAAATGCATACTTCGGAACAAATATATAGATTTTGTCGGGTATAATAAGTTTGTTACAATGTTAAGAACCGGTTATGCCTAAAAATGGCACATATTCGCACGTTCGTTGGAAAAACGCTTTGCCTTTTTTTGATGGAATCATCATGTCTGCTTTTGTAATCAGTTTCGCGTCCTGAAAGTGCTTCCACCAGAACTTTTATGGTGGAATGGATATTTTTGCGTTGCAGAAACTTTCAATTCTGCGTTGTTTGGGGGATGTAACTGAATTTGTTATTTTCGACCAAGCTGCGTTTGTATTGCACCGTACACTATCAAAGTATGTTCTAATGAAAGTTATATTACCACTTTTGTGAGTCAGTTGTATATGTGAATTATCCGTTCAGTTTGTTTCGCTGTCAGTACATCGGCCAGAAAACGGCCGATGAAATTTCACTTCTGAAAGCAGTCGCACATGACACTATCACTTGGTTGTTTTTCTTCCACAGTCCATATGGGACAAATGTGGGTAGTACATTTCACCATCCTGAGTGTCGCTCTCTAAAAGCCTGGGTAAATGATACCATAGGAATAGAAACTTGGAATTCGTTCGTGATGGTTTGCTCTAGACGAGGCACAGCCGCCTTCCTGCCTATCACCGGATAACATAGTCGGGTAGGCCGGTTACGTTATTTACATCCCTCATTTTCAACCTAACACCGTAATAGTAGCGGACGAATGGAGAGCTCACAGAGTTTCGGGTGGAATACCTCTATACGAACACCAGACGACGAACCACTCAATGAACTTCGTGGATCATGAAAATAGGGTTATCCATACACGGAATGTTGAAAATCTCTGATCGTTTGCTAAGAAGCACTTTCCGGTCATATCTGGACCGAACAGCCACAAGTTCTAGTCACATCTTCAGGAGGTCATTTGGCGGAAACGAAATCCGGGAAACGGGATGACAAACTGTCGTTCACCTTGTTCCACTTTGGTGCGCAAGTGCACTAATTTAACACTTTCTCAGGAATAAACAGCAATACCAGAAGCAAAATAAAAATACTGATAATTGCGAGAGACCAAAAATATATTATACGAGAAGTACAATTGGTCACGATCTACTATAAACGACACCGATACGCTGATTAGTTAGGGAAGCTAAGGATCCGACCGTTGAGCGCGCGAGCAAGCCGGAAGGATGTATTGGCACACATAGACCGACAAGCAAACGCGATCGCATGCATCAAACATACGGTATGCAAAGATCCTTAAAATCCTATGTACAATGTTAGCTACGATTTTAGGAAGGATTTTACACATCGTACGCCGGGCAGGCCGGGGTTATCTGCAGGTCACTAAATCACACGGGAATTTTATTAACGATATACCATACTTCGATTAATCAGTTTGTGCATCCATTATCCTGATTCATCGAGGTAACAGGACCACTAACGCTCGAACCAAGCGGGGGTTTCGTTCAGTGAACTCAAACTGTGTACAACGCCTAAGTATTTAGCATGCGGTCACTCTAGCAGCTGCTCCACCCAAACCCACGTATGTTGTCAACAAGCATGAATATGCAGTAAATGCATTAGTATATACACTGGTAACTGTTCCGTCTAGTAGACTTGTCATGCACAACATTGATAAGTAACACACGGGAGAAACTAAGAAAAATGTGTGGTTGGACCGTTCAAGACATATACTGATAATGATAATAATGGTATGTTTCTCAGCGCACCTGTGAGGAACACGCTGAGGTGGGCATAATCAGTATGCACATTTTAACGTGAAACGCGTATCGCACACATAATTGTTAATTGTTTAATACACCACTAATGAAAATAATAATAGAGGAAAGTTCTAGTTTTTGAGGAAGCAGTTAGCTAACTTGCTTCTAATACGATAGTTATCAAAATTCGCAATGTTGGGTAAAAATGCTGAGTAGTTATATCAGTTCTCGCTTACCGTTGGCTTTATGTTCAAGGTCATGGGAGGAAAAAATTGTTCACGATAGATAGAATAAACGGTCGAAGAATTTCACCATCATTTGATGTAGAGAGTTCCGGAAAAAATATGCAGAAACTTTTGCGAAGATGAAGGAAGATAGGAGGATCCCAATTTTTCCGGAGAAATGGACGTTCCTCTGGACTGGACTTCGTAATTGCCTAAAAATCGACGGAATTTCACAGACCGCGAATTGTCCAACCAATAGGGGATTTCGAGTGTCCGGACGTTATGGAATGTTGTCTTGCGTTATAATTCATCGTGGAATCATGAATGGGAAACAGAATTATGTGACAAACAGGAGGACGTTAAATGATCATGTGAAGTCTGACGAATAATGGAGTCTGACATTTTCTGATCGAACCTTTTATATAAAATTTACAATTTTGCGTCAGTTAATAAAATATACATCTCTAACAAACGATTAATGTCGTATGACGCGAAAAGAGATCGATTCGCGGCTTTCCCAAGTATACGACTACAGCCGAATTCCGATGTCGATTTAGTATATACGGCTGTAATTTAGAATGGAAGAGATGTCTAACAACACGGGAAGATTGTCAGGTGGTCTGTTAGGATAGGAAGAGGAATAAATTTGTATGTAACCATATGAGACGAACAGGCTAATTATATATATTTTTTTCCAAACAATTTCAACGCACACAGCTACTGCATAGTAGTCGATAATTATACACTACTGGTAATAATTAAGTATGAAGGAAGAGTGTACCAGGATGGTTTGGTTACTACAAAGGGGGATGTGTATAACGTTACCATTGTAGTGACTGGCGATCGTGTGGCTTCTCTAAGGATTTCGACTGCAACCCTGTTTTCTTGCTTGTTTGTTCTGCACGCATGATTCTGTGTACGCCTGCAAT
>LUCH01002684.1:10103-20237 GCA_013368495.1 Paragonimus heterotremus
CAAGGTAGATCGGGTAGGTCTCCCGGGCTGGGTTTATCGCGACTCACAGAGTTGGTGGCTGGGGATGTTAGATGGGATGGCAGCCAACAGAACTTAGTGGCGTGAATTTTGTCATTGTTTGCCCGAAGTGTCTGTGAAGTGAGTGCACTTAATTACGCGGGGCAGTAAAAGCCGTAAGGAAGCTGTCTTGCTGATGACGCCTTGCTTTCACTAACGGCTTGGTGGTTTGTTTGCGAGGTATGGGTACCTTGATATTACATGCTTGAATATAGACGAATATATTTTAATAGTTAGGCTCCCTTTCCCTCCCTACCTTTTTTCTTCTCTCCCCCTATATAGGTTTATTTTCTTAATTTTTTTCCGTCATGGTTGTGTGGCAGTTAAGCGTCAGTGTGACCTACTGATATATTGCTGTCTTTAGTGATGATGACGAAGATGGTTGTTTATGAATTTACCAAACTACAGCGATACAAATATTAATTGTGCGGCTTGTCAACCAAGTGCTTTCCGTAAAATTAATGGTGGTGCGCCAACTTAGTTCGTGTTGTAAACAGTATCATTAAGCATAGGTGCTTTCCAGATTGAATGAGGATCGGTGCTTTCGGGTCGTGGAAGGCAGGTCCGAGCCAGCCAAACATCAAGTGAACTATTTATTCCGCGTCTCGTTACTTACGATGTTTCAATCATATTGGTGTATATTGCGCATGTGCCAGTGTCAGTATTGTAACAAAATTTTCTGTTCCATTTTGAAATGTAGTTGATAAGCTCCACTTCATGCATTTATACATTTGTATAATCAATGCGTTTGTCACATTTTGTGATGTGGTGAAACTGAATCGACGGGGTGGTTCTCATCCTGTTGTCTCATCTAGGAAGCTAACGAATTCGATAAGTATCCTTGCGTGGTGGATCAGGCAGCAGAGCAAGACGAAACATTAAACAGTGAATACTAATGTATGCACCGGAACATCTCAGCAAACAAAGAAACCATGATATTTACAATAGAAAACATCGTCACTTGGTTAGAGTTGCTCGCGTTAGCAACCGCTGTCTGACCAGCAAGCATAGAACATCCCTATATGTAATTCAACGACCACCGGTTATCTGACTGATTAGCAAAACAAAAGCAGTCTCACTACCTCCGACACTAACTAGTATAGACAAGAGAATGCTGGGTCATTATCATACCATGATAGTCGTTCATCCAAGTTTCTGTCTGGCAGCCAAACTATCCATGTGAAAACATCATGTCTTGTGGAAAATTGTATTAATGCACCTCCCTTAAGCTTCATGGGAAGTTTCACAGTTGTTCTTCATTTAAGTTCTTGTCAACTGTGCTGGATCGGTTAATCGGAACACAATTTATGCACTCATGATCGAACGGCATCAGAAAGTTTAACTTACAACGCCTGATCAAGCAATTAATATCGACCCGCTGTTGGCACTGCCAACAACTGGTAAGAGATGAATTAATTGAAACGAACCGTGTTATTGTGCCGCTTTAAGCATGCCATTGTTCCTGACCAACTAACGACCGCCGCGACTGACTGATTCCACTGAGGCCACGTAAACGCAACGAAATAACTGTATCAATAATGGTCACCATAGTGAACTGTAAACAGGGCGCAAGTCGAGATCAAAGTGAAAATCGTATGTCCACGTAAGCAACAAACTGCATTTGCCTTAAAATTTGTGTTAAAAGTAGTTTGCTCTGTCAATACAATTTGCCCAGTTGTTACCGAAACCTTTGTTAAATCTGATTGTTTACCTGCATGTCTGATGTACCCCAGTTGCTGTGTTAGAGGAATGTTTGCTTTGTCGCAGGCGATATCTTTATTTCTGCCTCATGAAATTACATGTTTAACATAACTAAAAGATGAGGTTGTTTGTGAACTATTCGGATGTTTCCTTTCATACTGTCTGAAGGCAAATTTGGAGACCACTGAGGGTAACTGGTATTTTCAAACCACAGTCGAAGTATTGAGTTCACTTTCTGCAAATCGTAAAGGCGATGTGAAAATGTATGTTGTGAGATGCCAAAATTCCGTTTAATCTCGTCGACCGCTTTCCCGAAATGTCGACCCGAACATATATATGTATTCGTTCGAAAGTACCCACTGAAGTCATGAGAACGATACAGTAGTGAACAAGATTTGTTTCCTGTGTTTGATCATCAGACTAAATAAAACACTGTAACTAGAGTGAGTAAGAAAATCGACCAATAGAGACTTCATGTATGCTAACATTTGTCCAAAATTGCCAGCTTGATTGATTATTGACCGCGGGAATTCAAGTGTCCTCACGTTCTGCTTCCGAGCGCAGGGGCCAGGGTTACGAAATCGAATACTACTGCCCTTGGTAGCAGTCTATATCCGGAATTACACAATTTTCGATCGAGTTCTCGCTACTGCTCGGTAGACAGTGTTAAAGGCATCCTTCTTACTGACAGAATGATTAGAGTTGGTTCATTGACCATTTTTCTGATTCATCCTAGTTACTGTCTTCATATTTATCGTGTTGTAAGCAACCTGACGACCAGAAACAAAAAAAAAGCCTTGTTCGCCACTTTCTAATGTAAATACACATATATAACGTTTAATAAGTGGATGTAACGTTGCAGGTCTGTGAGTCACTGTCAAGTTATAGCTCGAGACGAAGCATTTTGTGTGTACTAAAGGGTTTTCGATAATAATCAAGCTTTTCAGGTTTGCGTTACATACATTATAACATAATAGATTGATCGGGTTCACCTGGATGAATTTCGCTATCGACGACTCTTGGGATTGAAGTGTTTTAAATCGGTCAAACTGCTATCTTGCTTCATTAACTTGTTCAGTTATTTGAGGGTGGTGTGTTGTAGTAATAGCTAGAAAAAGACAAATTAGTTCTGCCAATGCAACATTCATTGAAACTTCAACTGAATCGACAGGCAAAAATAAAATATTGACATTTCAAAACATAACTCTTTTCATTGTTTCGAGAAATTGAACAAAAGGGCCCGGTGCTTATCGTTGCACTGGGAAACGCGACGAGTACGGAACAGGTGCACTAAAAAAACACGTTTCTGCTTCGGTCAAAGTCGGTAGGAATATGTAATTGCGTTTAAGTTTGTTTCACTCTTTTTAGGTACAATTCGAATTCCGAAACGAGTTAACCTTTATATTCAACTTGTATAATAAAATAATATGTGTTGTAACGCTTCTTCAAATGCCGAACTTCAAAATGGTTGTCACATTAACGATAAAGGCCATGTGATTAATTGCCTCAAACTTTGATAGCCTGAGGAAGGGTAAAAAGTCTAAACTAATTCTGAAAGATGAAATAAGAGCAAATCTACTTGATATTTATCAGAAATTCACGGCGGGAATAGGACAGTTAATTGCAGGGTTGAAGAAGAAACAACTAAGCCCAATAAACCCTATGGTGGGAGAAAATGACAAACAACAAAGCGTAGTTGAAACATTTTCCTCAGTACACTAAAGTAAAGCTGTAATGTGTGCCTCTTCGGCAGACGCGACTTTCAGTCATACACAGCTTTACATACTGTTTGATCAGAAGATGCATGGGATTATTCAGGCATCAACAGTCAATCGCATAACTTCATCTAGAATTAGGCGATACGCTGAGAAGGTCACTTGTTTCACAGATACGGTACATATAAATGGCTGATTTGTTGGCAAGTCGTTCAGGGTGATCGAAATGTGTACGTGAAACGAATTTCTCAAAAGTGAAACTACGAATTACAAATTACAATATGAGCTGTTTTACTAGCAGTGTGACGCTGCAACCCCATTCGATGTTTCCAGGTTATCGATACATAGGACAATGTAGAGGGACCATAATAACGGTCTTGTATCTAACCATTTGCTAACTACAACACGTTGTGCTGCACGCTAAAATGGGTTGAAATAGGGCACACGGATAATTCATAATACTAAAGTTGTCTATTCAAAACTAGAAACACTTTGATGGTTGGAACGCTTATTTTTGTACAATGCATAAAGTTGTGCACCAAATGCTCTTATATCAGTGTTAAGAAATATCTGTTTTAGTAACGAAGACGTATGTTAGCAGTACCCTGCGTATGGACATTTCTTCAAATTATATGAATTGTGTTGTACATTTGACCAATATCCAGTATGAGGAAAGGAAACTCAACACATCTCTGAATCACGTGGCTGCTACTCCATGATGAAATAATTTGTACTGCGCAACCATTTGAATAATATATAAAGGACAAGATTGTTCGCAGATTGTCTCCATTTCTCACATTCTCATCAGTCATATAGTATGTGAAGTGGATGTTGCAAAAAATTCACAGAAAAGTGCAAACATTTGTGAGTCATGTATTGTGAAACATGTATTGTGTGCGTACTTATTAAAACCATGACAATCCCGGCATTACAGTTGTTTTCCGCACACAGTTCAGGCTAATCCTTGATAAGCAGCAGGGCTTACAGGAGTTGTAACGAATGATAATTTCAACCACATTCAATCACAGTGGACGTTGAGTTTGAGTTTACTCGATAGATAAGAGTCTGAACTACAGCCTTCCGCTCATTCAATGGTCGTGGGATCGATTCCTCAGAGTGCATGATACTTCTGAGATCCAACAAGATCAAAGCAGCTATCTATAGCTTTGATGGTGGTCACTGGAATCGATTGTTTTCGAATCAGCTGATTGATTTATGTTTGTGAGAAAAACGAAGCTGAACAAGTGATGAAAATAGCACTCATTACAATATGTCGGTTTCTTTTTGTATTTAGTGCTAGGCAAACTGGAGGACGTATCAAGTATGAACCATCTAAGTTTCGTACACTTTTAACGCCATCTATTAATTCAATGCACTTTTACAAAAACTACTGCAGAGTGTAGGGAAGTTAGCTGTTAACTTTAGTAAAAGCAATCTTTGGTAGGTTCACCAAAACATACCTTGTTTGATCGGCATTTTTTCTTGCCTGAAATGTAATATGCATGAGAGAATCACATCTTTAAATGTCTACTATAGCTGCTGATAAAAAGAATGATTGTATTTGCATAAGGGGCAAAAAAATATAGGCTAGATAAATTGCAGTACGGCCAGAATATGATGACGGTATGATCCTACGTTCAATTACTGACCGATCAGAGAGCATGTCATATTACCAGTCTTACAGTTGTGTAATTTTAAGATGTGTAATGAGAACTGCGTTTTGTAAGTACACGGATACCGGCTTTGTTTTCAGTTCACCTTGCTTATGTTTGTAGCTATAAGGTTACCTCTTCGTTCAACAAAGTAGTTGTAAAATAGGCACAATTTGAAGTGTCTTTTTTGGTAGTTAGAAAATGGACTTATGGCACACAAGAGTGGTTCAGTTTTACATGAATACAAATACTGCAATTCAAGCTGAAGTGTGATGCCTCAACATTGGATACAACCTTCCCCCTTGTTGCAAGCGTATCTGGTTTGTGAATGTTGAACTTTTGGAATAGAATTCACCAACCCTAATGTACGGGTAGAACGCAAGTCAGTTTCGGTACACTTGTTCAACCTGTCAACTACTGAAGTCGGTTTCTTATCCTCACCATATGCAGGGCAAGCCGTTGGATTGGTGTTCTACTGTGCAAGCCACAACCCTCTCACTTTTACAGTATGTATTGCCCAAACGTCGGGAGTCAAGATGACAGATACGAAACTGTGGATATACAAGGTTTTGCACAATGATTCATTTCCTTAAAAACCAATCTGAACTCATTTTTGAACTTCAAGCCGCCACAGATACTTGAGGGTTCATCCCAGACGGACGCTGATTACACAGGGTTGTCTCTTCCAAGCTTGTACCAGTAGCCGTTCATTTTGGGCGACATCGGTTTACTTTGGGCCCCGGGACAAACCGCCTTCCACTAATCTGTTCAAGGGACATCTCCGTACTCAGGATAGTCGTTGGGTTTTATACTTAACACTCAACTGGGAAATTGAGCAACTGTAAAAGCCGCGTTCGTGAAAGTTCTGTGGACGACGGCTCTCGAGCAGCTGACTTTTAGCCGTACGCTGAGGTAAGTTACACACAGTGTGCCAGTTGAAACTCCCCAAAGTGTGCAAACTGACTTCCGTGCGCTTCGTTTCTTCACATCGCGCACATCCACGACAGTAGGGAGTTGATAACCAACTAATAGACATTGCCTATCCTCGACCATTCAACTGCATTACAACACCACATCATGATCAGTAATTTTGTAGTTTTTCATTTCTTTCATTGTGGTTAATCAACAATACAGCGAAATAACGTTCTTCTGTAAAATGAGCAGATAAGGGAATAAATTTGACAATTTTTTCTGGGCTGCAAATAAGTGAGAAAGAGGTGTTTTGCGTCCAAACTTGGTGGGAAATTGTGGTATTTTACTCAAACAAAAAATGCGTCAATAATGCTGCATGAGGAGAAAGTGTTTTTTTTTATCGACCTGGTGAACAGTCACTGTGAGCACTAGGTCATCATTTTAGGCATGAATTAGATTAAAATTGCTTTTTGTCAACAGGTGAGGGGCGAAATAAACAGTTTTGGTGCAAGCTGATGATGGTGATGATGTACAGCTTGCTGAGGGACCAAAACTATGATAATATTATCGGTGTTGTATGGCAGTGGATCAAAGGTGTGATAATTTTACTGTTAGCTTCGGTTTTGTTCTTTCAAACAAACGAAGAATGGCGCAATCCAAATAAACGTTAGTTACCCACAAAATGGGGGAACATATAGTAGCATCCAGTATGATGAAAAGTCCACTTCAGTTTTGACGGCCGATTTACTTCTTGTCTAAAATGATCAGTTAATATTTATCCACACTGAGACCCGAATAATTCAGACACGGTAAATGTTAAAAAACGATGCCAAGCAGCAAAGATTCGCCGGTGGTAACAGTCTACAAATTGGTCCAGAGTCGAAGGTATCATGAACACCAACAAGTTGGTTCAATCACGTACTGATGACTTCAAAGAAGTATTCACAAAAGTGGAGACATCCTGCTTTTACTTAATAAGGCATTGGATCATAAAATTCTCAGTTGACGGTAATGTTCTCTAGCTGCTTGCCAAAGTTTTGGGGGGTGTTTTTCACACCTGGTTTGCGTCTTAACCACAATTTCGTACGTGTTCCTTGGGAAGTTACAGTCTCCTCGCCACTGTTGACAACTTTGGTACAAACATAGAATGTAAAGGATAGTCAACACTGATGGTATAGAAGCCTAGAGAATTGATTCTTAAACTAGTGTTCATATCATTAGTAATTCAGAATTAACTTAGTTGGACAAAATATTGCTCGAGATTGCGTACCGCGTGCACATATGAATGAGAACTCGGCAAGATTTGGTCCGATCGATCGATGTCGAGTGCCATTAGTGTGAAATCGTAGTTTTAAAGTTCATGGTGATCAATCAGTTGGTTCCAGTTTGTATACCGGTAAAATCAGACTTTGGAACATGTGATTGTCATTAACACAGTTTTAGGTTGAGTTGAATTATATTGCCTTTAATTTGATATTTGTATCACGTTTTCACAATTTTTGGCTGTGCAATGAATGCACCTCTTACCGTCGTTTTGTACATTATGTGCAAATAGATGTCGGCTTGTTAGTGAACAAGGACTTCATTTAAACTAAAATGTGCTCAGTATAAAAATAGGTAAAACGCAACTTGTTAAATGGTTGAACCGTTATATAATTTGATGCAAGTCGAGTACACCTAAGTGTCATGAGGTGAATCGGAGGAGCGAACCGGGATTGATTCAATTGAGATCGTCGAAGTTAGCGGTAACTTGTCGATTGGTTTGAATGATGAGGTTCTGTGCAAAGCTTACTGTGACAAGCCCTGGCAGTGTAGCGACGAACATGGCTTGTGAACATTGTTGGTAATTTAACGAAGGAATGCAAGCGGGTCGAGTCTGCAAGTAATTGGCACCATATCCGGATACACTTTAACAACCAGACAGACAAGTCGTCGATTAATTCCAGGTAGCCTACGAATTATTGCCAATATCGTGTGTCTGCCACTGATTGGCATTGTTCCACGTGACTTATCTACAATTGGTTGAAGTGTCACAGTTGTTCTAGACCATCGTTTGTTGGATAGAACCTGAGTAGTTTTCGCTCTATACAAATGACACCAATCGAAAGCGATGAACGACCTACGAGTCAATACTGCTGAAACTTTGTTCCGGAAATAATAAGTAACTGACCAGCAAGTAGTTACGGGAAATTATCGAGAAAGTTGATCCCTGAATGCACAATATGTTGGTGAACAAGATAAATATTTCACCAACGATTGCTTTAAATCGAGTTTGTTTGGCGGCTTGAGTCACAAACCACTCATCGATGCCACAAATGTATCTGTAGAGTTGTGCGGAAGCATTAAAGTAACCTTATACAACGTACATATTTGAAACACTGGGTTCCTTTGAATAATTTCACCAGTGCAGAAGGAAGACATGCGTTGGTATATGTTAACATTTCCTTCGCAGTTATCAGTCACGAACGTAAAGCATGCGGGTTATATATGACAGACCAGTGGAGACAGGCAGAGTATGAACATGCATGCAGTCACACCACATATTATGTCATCAACACCACGGCGACCTTATGGGTTGCTTCAATCACTTTTGTACACATAGCGTATACTGATGAGTTTTGATCAACATAGTTTTGCTGAAGGCCAGTAGCTTCGGGTTCCGGTTGCGGAATAATGTTCTGAGTGATTTAAGTGGTTCAACTTAGTGACATTTTATCATGTGATGTTTATCACTCGATAACGCAGGGTTTCGAACGACGGATTCATCTGTTTGAGACTGTAGTGACACCAGTTACTTCAACCATCTCAGACGTGTTCTGTCATTGGCTGAGATACCTGTAGTATACTACTCACAAACGAGGCTGTCTGTTACACAACAACCCCAACGTGTCTTCTTTCTGCATCGATTAGCGTCCATACTTTATGTTTTTCAATTGAAAATGGTTTAATTCATGCTATCGGTTACCAAAAACTGGAACCTATCAGTCGTGATTATTATAGTGTCTTAGACATTAGGAAAACATTTCATCATGTGGTCTACTCGGGGAAGGTTGCTGTTCTCTATAAGTGTGACATGCTACGACGTCGGTCGATAACGACCGTATGACTCAGGATAAGAACTGCCGGAAAGATTTAGTTTTGCATCTTCAAAGTTCTAGCTATACTGAATTGGTTTGAACTTTCTTTGGACACATTTTTACGAACGACTTTTATATTTTCGGGAAAACGCTAGTTATTTCTGATGAGCATCATTGTGGACACAATCTCAGATTATCGTGAAAACATAACACACTTTGATCAGTTTCCTTTTTACTAAAAGAACTGAATGGAGCTGAATGCAAATAAGTTTGTGATTGGTGTTAGTTTGTTTCATAAAGATATTTTAAATTTCCAGAACTTAGTAAAGTATAGTCAGACCCTCAGTCTAGACAGGTGCTTTGATTTAGAACTTGAGGAAGTGAAGTTTGTGAACGAAAGCAATAAGAGCGTTTACAGGTGAAGTGGACTTACAGCTGAACCCTCATTGCGTAATAAATCGTAAACTACGCCGTGGGATCAATTATGTAATCTGCTGCGAGTAACTCTTTCGCAATCAGAGCGGCCGAATTTCTACCGAGATGTTGGTACACGTTGTGTTATCACGTGCGATATTCACTTGAGGATATGTTTTACTTCATCATTCCAAACTTGTGATCCGTTCTCTCAGTGTGTGTGTCTCCGCAACTGAAGTTGAACTCGTAGACGCTGAGAGGTAGACGTACTTGAGGAGGATGAAGTGTAATTCTTCGGGCAGGAAGTAAAAATCACAATCATTTGGGGGGGACTAAATGCGAGTGATAGTAGGTTCTAACTTTCGACTTACATAATTAATACTATGGTCTCCTATGTAATGGAGGCTGACAAAGATCTTGTGGTGAAAATCTACTCGATTCACCGCTTATCCAAACCCCAACACAATAGAAGTTCTAACAAGGAACCAATCCAAACGTCGCATTGAAGACACTACACCAGGATTGGACAAACAGCCTCAATGTTACGCCTTCTGTGATTCGCTTATTTCTTTGTTCCCTATTACACCAATTAACGTTCAGTTTGTG
>LUCH01002684.1:21939-40900 GCA_013368495.1 Paragonimus heterotremus
TTCGTGACTTTGTATGTGCTAATACGACCATTTAATGAGTGACTATGATTTCTTTAATACTGTTGTACATGCATAAATTCGGTTTCTTTTCTCAGGAATAAAAAACTGCTTACCGCAACTAGTACGAGGTCTTCTCCTTATTACTTGCGTGGGAGGTTTCAATCCGAGTGCGATTTCTAGGGCTATTCGAAGTCCCTAATTCCGAGTATTACAGATCTGCATTTTTGTTGCTGAGTATGGCTGAAGCTTAGTCACTTGTTTTTTGCAGTGAATTTCACCAAATCTGTTCAAATACCCATTCCCAAACAAGACGTTCGTGTGTAGTTTCTCATCGGATTTTATGCTGTCGGTTGTTTATACTTTCCGTCCAGTATGAAAGAGCGTTGGGATTAAACTGCGCTTGTAAGTCCTGAGCGCGAATGGCGATAGTCTGCATTCAGAAAGATGAACAGGTTTACTGTGCCACCTATACAACTGAACATTAAAATTTCTATGTGAGACATTACGCCATCAAACTTAATTTCACAGTTGACGGAGCAATTTCGGTGAGTGGAACTTAAATGGGGTTACAAATCAATAACTTGGTCACAATCAATTAATGTTGAAATGTTATCGGTTTGAGACTCACCAGTCAATGAACGGTCCATCTAATGATATAAGTTATGTTAATTCTTTTTAAAGAATATGTCAACCAATAGAAATATTCACAGATTGCCCTTTGATATACTAACAACCTGCTTACGGGCTCATCCGTTGAACTTAAAGCGAATGTGTACCATGCATCTGAGAACTGAACATTTAGATCATACTCGACAGATTTGACGAAACCAGTAACTTTGACCTAGTCCAGAAATCCTCACCATGCAGTTGTCGACCGGATTAATTGGAATGATCTTGTATATCTTCTTTTTGAAATGATCCGGCTTGCAGAACACTATTCTCACAAGGTTGTAGTTGAACATTTGGAGATGATCCTTTGGTCGGAGTTTACACTCCGACTGTCATAAGAATATGTACTGCTGATGAGCTCTAGTAAGTACGAAACTCGAGTCTATTTTTTCCTTTCGAAATGGGCTAGCCGGACCGCTTGCCTGAATGCGTAGGCTGCTATTGATTGTGGATAGTGTTCAATTTGAAACGATATAAATCCACAAACTTCTATTAAGAATTTAAGGGGACCAACAGAAATTCAGAAAGCAATATTATGAATGAAATTAAAGTCACATAATTGTCATTTGTTTTTGTGGAGGAACATTTGCAAATAATGTATCGGTATCGGTCGAGCAGGTATTTTGACAGAAATCCATCAAAACGTTGTATGAAATCGTAATTAATTTAGAGAAATATTCAACACAACGAAAGCTTAAGGGTCTACGAAAGTGGTCAACAAGTTGTTCCAACCAACGCGGGTGTTTTTAGAGTGGCAAGATGTCTCTGGCAAACAGAACATCAGCTTTATGTATGTTGAGCGACACTCCCATTTTTGGTACTCACATATCGATTGGAATCAACAATTTTAATACTGATTTGTCTATGTAGGCAAGTGATAGAAAGTCTGTAATTTCCACAGGGTTTTTAATTTTTCAGGAATTCTGACATCTATCCTAAGACTACCTCTGAAACTTTATTTGTCATCCTGTATGATGTTAATTCCAGCCACAGGTGCTGCACAGCCTTCGATTAGGATACCAGCGCCTCTCTCTGATTTGAATAACCTCACGTCCTTCGTGTGATTTTGCTAACCGGTGCATGCAAAATATTCTCAGGAAAAACAGTGCTGTTGGCAATTAAATAGCGGTTAAAACTGATATTAATCGATGAAAGTTTTACCGAGTGATCAAATTTAAACATCGATCGAAATAAGAACATTTGAGTAATTTATCTGTTGAATTTTATTGGTTAGATTTCGTGACTATATTCCAAGGAAAGTATTGAAAGACGCGTAACCATCATAAACGGCAGTTAGCGAACAAAAAGTTTTCTCCTCGTTGAAGTTCTGAAGAAACATGCGGGAAGTCTACTGTACAGAGCACATCGGTAATAGAAACTGATACGAGTTCGTTGGTTTCAAAATTCACGTGGTCAGGAGGTCTCTCATTGAAAAATATGAAAAAAAATGAGTGAACTATGTCCGTTCGGTCAACGAAGTAAATCGGTAGTCCAGTGGATAACTCAGCATGAATCGACCTGTCAGCAACTGAGCACAGAACCGGCGGTTCTGATTGCAAAACATTAACCCACAACAGTTACGTGAGTGACCCACCCACTTCGTACACCGTCTTACCATACGATTTCAATTTCAATGCAGTGTAAGCTTGCGTTTTATTTTCGAATCATAATACAAACTTAACCGAAAGGTTTTAAAGCGATACTTGCTTTACTGTCTGATGACTTTTGGTCAAGTGGAACTAGAAATTGATGGGAATTCTAGAAAACAGGTTAATTTGACAAAAAACTAATATCAGCAGTTAGACTGAATTGAAAGTTTCATGTATATCAGAAATTTTCATCGATATTTCTTCTGCTTAACGTACGGGGAAAAGTCGGCTGTTGTCTTGGTTTGATCTGGTTCGTATTTTAGAACAGCTTGAGGTTCAGTCTTCAATTCATTGAATGGAAAGCGAGAAGAGCGTTCATATTCTTTTGAAAAACATCCATTTTGCATGTATGTGACTGTCTAATGGTACAATACATCTGGGCTGTCAAATCGATTCATTTCAATACCCCATAGCCTGCCTAGAAGGGATTGAGATACCAGATAAGAGACAGTGTGGTTGCAAATAACACAAACTCAACCAGCAGCGCATGTGGGAATACGACACTGATGGTCTGCGTGCATTGTTTGCTATCATTCACTAGGCGTGCTGCTTGAATACTAAATTCTGTCCAGGTCTGTAGGTTCTTAACCTCAGCAAAGCATAGCACATTTATCATGTTGAACCACTTGTTTTGACACTGAAAAATGAGATGTTGGTTATATGAAACGCAAATTTGTTGGCGTTCATTTGAAAGTTCACGTCTGGCTAACGTTGCCATATTACGCACATGTGGATATCTATGTCTCATTTTGAGCCTCCAGAGGTGATGTTTCTATCTTGGTATGCAGCCCGCTTGATCAGTACTGCTAAGGGGGAAATCGTATATTCCAACAACCTGCGGATTTAAAAGCAAACAACACTGTCATAAATCTGAAAGACAGTCCAAGGATTGTGTAGTCGTGATGCGCACATGCAGATGAACTGTCTGGACAACGTTGGCAATCCGGCAACATTCCCGTTTGTTCAGCTAAATAAAAGGTTGTCAGTTGTACCGCTTATCTACCTACCACGTGTTTCTAATATGAGCATAAGGTGTACACTGTAACAATACGTTATCATGCAGCAACGTACTGCTGTGAGTAGTGCTGGCATTATACAATCGTCTATGGAGAAGAGATAACAGGACAGATACCGATTGTCCTCTCTGGAAGATTGGGCAATCTGAGCAAACGAGTCTGACTGAACGTTGGCTTATGATGTACCAATGAATCTCAAAATGATGGAGAGGTTAATTTGAATGATTTTTTTTGTCAAGAAATCAGCAGTTCATGTAAGAGAGCTAAAGTGTAATTTCAATGAAATTGATGGTGCTTCTTTTCCAGCTTGAACAATATTGCGTTTCTTGTCGTTCTGTTTATCTCAATCACGAGCTCTGCGGTTTATCAAGAATTCATTCTTTTGAAACCTGGTAAGCCAGACGGAGTTGATCTTTTTTCACATTGAGGTGGGTAGAAGGTAAGCTTCTTTAGATTGTAAAATTAGTAGTTTGATCACAATTTTACTCACTAGGCGCTGTTGATAGCAGAGACATCTCAGGCAGACCTTGACTAGATAACGATTACACACATCACTTATCTAGCAGAGGAATTGTAAATACCACTACTATCCAGTGTAGGAGGAAAACTGTGAGGAAAAACAGTTCGGATGTAATAGGCACCAGATACAAACCGCACAAACAAGTATGAGATGAATAACTTTTCGCGGGTCTGTTACAACGTAACGTTTTGGTTTTCAGTCGATGCTGTGCTCACCACTGTATCTGAAGCCGTTCCGCACAGACGAGAGACGAAGGAGCAATACTGAAATATACTGACAAGTTAGGGGTTGCTAGGGAAACTGATTGTCCAATAAGTAGATAAACAGGTAGTGTTTGAAAATGTTACAAACAAGTTAACAACCCTGGCAAACAAAAGTGCCCACGAAAAGTTCTTCTGTGTCATATGCCCAGGCTGACTTCGTATAAGATACAATTTCCGGGTTTCGACAAGAACTTCCTCAAATCGCAATGGATAATTAACAGAACGATCACATTAACTTTGAGTTTATACACGGAGCGATTCTACGGGGACAATGTATGCGTCGCATAAGTTAACGCATTTAGACATGTGTCAAAAAAGACTGAAATAATGCATTCAACTGGCTGTTGTTATCACTGTTCTTCAGTCCAGACCAGAGGTGAGCTAGCGTGCTGAAAGTTCACTTTCATAAAAATGCCTTACAACAAACCTGACGTAAAATTTAATGGAATGCTTTTTCTCCGTTGTTCGTATGACATTTCTGCAGTTCTCTTTCGGAGTGTTGCCTACCCGAATGACTGTCTAAAACATATTGTGCAAATGAACAACGTCCAGTCCAATATATTTTGAACTTCAAAAAATCATTGCCGGACTGATTGAAGAAAATTATTGATGACTATGACGATAACACAGACTGTTCACTGTTACACGCCTGTGGCGCTTTTTTAATTAGATACACATTTATGAACACACCACCGTACAATACTGAGAGCTAAACCGTCTAGTTTTTGTGAAATCCACCTGTAGGGATTTCTAGAATAGTATTCTGCAATTTCATCTTCATAAGGTAATGTATTGAAAGAAAGCACAGTATTTTGGTATTGGCATGTTCACCGAGCTTGCCATTTGGATTGCAAACGTTTCATCACCAAGCCAGATGATGTCATCAGGGTGTAATTGTTTGAGCGTACAGTTTTTGAGCATGGAGTTTGGTAAGGTTCGATGGATGCCTGCTCTTATGTAGTACAGTGGGTTGACCTTCTGGCTTGCATTCTGGTTGGTAGCTTTCAGTTGTTTTTGGCCTTTGACCTGATATACAATGGGCTGATTCTTGCTGTATATTAACTTTGGTCTGATGTCCGAATTTCACCAAAGTCCACGCTCAAAAACTGTATGCTAAAACACTTACGCACTGATGATGTCACCTCGTTTGATGATGAAACGTTTGCAACCTAAATGCCAAGATCGAGAAACATACCAATACCAATACCAAAACCATCAACCCGAGCTACGAACGACACTGCTGTTCACAACTATCCGAAAGTGTTGTGCCAGAGTTACTAACAACAGATTGATTAACCACTGAATTATCAATAACACGAGGTTACAAGCAAATTGCTGTATTTTGCATATAAGATGCCTCGGACGGTCTTAGACAACACTGTCAACAACTCTCTTGAGGACGATCACCTAAAACCGTCCAAACATGGGACGTTGAAGTTTGCTTACAACATCGTATTGTTTACAGTCCACTGATCAAAAATAGACAACCTTTAAAAATTACGATGATATGAAACACAGAACATAAATGGTTTCGGCTAAGTTACGCGAATTTTGACAACAATCTTACCGGGGTTTGAGCTCAAGAATACACAAGCACTTTTTAAACTTACTTGAAGTGGAATCACCTAATGATATAAACAGTATGATACAAATTTTAAATTTTATCATAAAGGTAGGCAAAATTATCTTCATTACTGTTTGTTTCACAGAGAATGCGACAGGTTTAAGTTAAAAAAACACTCTGCAATAGTAAACAGGAAAAATGTGGAAACAGTTTCATACCTACATAGTTTAAGAAGAGCGAGCAGAAGCTTCTATCAAATGCACCTTATTACATTGCTATTTCATAACAAGCTTGCATAGACGATGACGTAATACTGATTTTTGTAAAGAATACATAATGCATAGCGCCGTCTTTGTGTATTATAGTGATGGCAGTACGTAGGAGGCTTGGGAGGCCACTTCATGAACACATCTTTGCCTCTAACTGAAGACAGTATGCAGTATGGCAAACGTAAAACATTTTTAGAGAATCGATGAGGCACTAGTACGTATTAGAAGAGTGCTGAAAAAAGCGCATCCCACACCGTATGTTCCAGAACTTTTTCCAGTGATTTGGTTACAACAGAAGTACACGTGATATATTTCAACTTGATGAGATCACAATTTACACATGTTCTGCGAACAGTGCTTATAGGTAATTCACTTCAGCAGTCGATACGTGCCCTTTCCTTTAATGTGTGACGGTGTTCCTGTGTGTTTGGACCTTTGCAGTGAACTTGATAGTTATTTTTATATCGATCCAACAGAATTTTGCGTATGTAGTGACTATATTCACTAACTTAAAACGACTTTCTATCCCGATGATTACATATGTGGACACTGAACTTGGACTAAAATCAAGCGCCCTAATTAACAATGATTATAGGATGTACAGTTGACTTTTACATTAGGTCACAACTGTTTTATCTCTACGGAACTAGAAAAATTTGCCAAATATATCCTCCTACTCATTTTGCCACAACACCAAAATCGTATGTGTGTATGCTCGAAGTAATAAAAGGACCGGTTTAAGGAAAACGTTAAATTTTGACTATATTTACTCAAACGACAAATCAGTTGGCCATTTGCAACTTTTAGCATTTTCAGCCATAATTATTATGAAGTCAAAAGAGAGATTTAAAGCATGACTACTGACAATGTCACCCGAACCTTAGCTAACAAACCAGGTGGACGAAAGTAATCTAATGGTGGAGCTTTTGGCGTCACAGATGAAAAGACGGGTCAGTATGATTAGGTACAATCGGATCTGAGCATTGCGTAGATGGTTTCACGTGTGGAAGCTCTCCTGCATTTAAAGGTCTTCCAGCAACGAGCAGTCTTCAGCACGAAGCAACAAGAACAGCACAACAGTTACGCACAACATTGCCTAAATAGCGGCCCCAACCCATCAGTTTTGTTGGTAACTCTGAAGATTCCTAAAATGAAGTTTAATAAAACGATATTGTACTCTGTAAAAAGTCTGTCATAATACCTCCAAGCATGGATTGGAAATATTCCCAGTTAAGCAACACTGGCATACAGATTACTTATATGCTACGTCTAGAAAAAGTAGCATCACAATGGAGGTTGGATTACAAGTAGTGTCTGGGTTGAGAAATGACGTTTCATATGTTCCACTTCGACTATGCTCAGTACACTTGGCTTAATGTCTACTCAATACCTGACACATTCTCATCTCTCTCAGAGTTAATACTTATCCTTAAGCAGTGATTCAAACTGCAGGCTGACCTATCTCTCTGTAACATCAGGATTTGTCGAACCATACATCAATGCAACCAGAAGTTCACTGATAAAGTTAGTTGATCCCTTCAAGTTGTATCTCATCTGGTCAATGGTGTGGAAAGAGGATTCTAATTGGGTGCCATTGCGTTAAGAACCCAGACATTATCTGCTCAGTCCTAGGTCTATTGTTAATTGTCGGTGTAGGGTCCATCACTCAAATAACCGTTCGTCTGTGTTTGCTAAATATGACGTTGAAACTTCTATTCGGAACCTTCCATTGTACAGTTTCAATGGAAATGGCACACCACCCACTGAAAAATAAACAGCGTTTTATTCTTTGTTTAGCCTTTGGATATACAATTGTTTCCAGTTTGAACAAATGTCAAGTTAACAGTCGTAACCAATGCGGAAATTAGAGCTGCCATCACTAAGTTGACAATACGTTGGTTATTGCATGCTGTATGCTACGTTACCGAGTCCTACAGCAAATGATTCGATTTGACCATGATGTTGATGGCATTCACATTTGGACATAAGCTAACACTGACGACCACCTCACCAGTGTTTACGAACCACTTACAGGCAGACAATCACAAAACAGTTTAAGCTATCCGTCAAAAAAGAGGTTCATATCTAATTTGTCTACACATACCTTGTGCTAATGTCCATATAGTACCTACTAAGTGACATGATAACGTCTTGCTCGTTTAGCGGTCTTTATCGGCCTCAGATTGCCTGCATGTTTTGATTATGAGGTTTCTGTTCAGTTGAAATCTTCTAATACACCTTGATCATAAGGAAATTCTGCCTTAGGCCTGGAGGAATGTGCTACTGTTTCACTTATATCCCTTGTCGCACAACTGACAAATGAGTGAACACCGGTATTACTCCTTTACTAAAAATACCTTGGTGAGATATAGCCAAATCTGTTCTTTCTTTTTTTGGGGATTTTCTCGAAAAAATTGTTGAAAAATATCAGCCGACACATTTCCTAACCATAAAATACAACGGACATACCGAATCTCGGATTCAAAATTTACTGTCTGTTCTCTATCAACACACTTAACTATTTTCTCTTCAGATGTCAGAATCAAAAGTAATCATATCTATTTTCTACATTACAACACAGAATTCAATAGGCTGACCTAAAAAGTGTTTAATTTAAGGGTCACAAATCCTGTAACATGATTCCTCGTAACCTGCCTGGCCCTATGCTAATATATTGAATTGTCTGTAGTTTCTTAACACGACGATCAAATGTATACAGTGGATTGACGAATTTATCAGGTTTTTTTCTAACTTCTCAGTTGAAGTGATCAGTATGAGCACTTTTTATCATTGTTATAAATAGAAGTCCGGCATTTTATATAGAACGATCAAACGATTTGTTAGCTTGCTACAGACCAACTGTAAAGTGTGCACTCGTTTTCTTGCCTTTGCAGTGACTAAACCATTGGTGCATTTCTTTTGTAAAACTATCGAAATTGAGGACCTTTTTACTCTGGAAACCTCAAATCTTTACTGAAGTGTTCCCTCGCGTTAAAAATTACCGTATTCTCGTTCATCTTATTGTGAATTTGGCACAGAACTTGAAAGCGCTAATTAGTTTGCAGAGGTCTTTTGTGTGAATAAAGTAATAACTTGACTTGATTGGATCTGTTAACGAGTTGTAGAGGTTAACTATCTTCACCTTCCATATCACTGGATGCACCAATCGGTGGTGGTTCACCGGAGAGCAACGTTTCTTTGCAAAGAGAAAAATAACAGTTCAAATTTTACTAAAACAACAGCTTCTATATCTTTCTACACAGTAGTTCTTAAAATCCCATTTGATTTTATCTTATAAACGATACAATTCTTAAACAAAGCGACTGAATTAGTCTTGGCTGTATTCATCAAGGGACTAGCTGAACACGATAACCATCGCCCGGTCAGCTTGATGAATGTCTGATGTGGCACACGGCGCCATCTAGGTGATTTAAATGACTTGATAATGTATTTTTCATGACCGACTTGAAAAAAAAACACCTGGTAACTTGCCTGTGATGTAAACAACTACACAATGGAGTGGTTTCATGTTCAGTGACCTAACAAAACTGAGCTTTTAAGGTACTTTTGAGGACAAGCATAATGAACACGCATACCAATGAAGAAGGGTTCGGTCCGATCATTTTGTTTAATAACAAAGAGCTTAAGTTTGCCTCTCAACTATCTCTCATAATGGTGATCTATGAGTGGTTTCCACATTATCCGTGGTTTATTTGCTTAAGTGGTCAAAACTCTTCATCACTAATCATGAGTTAGAATGCGCCACAGGACAAACTTTTTTCCCCAGTTTCCTTTCTCTTCATCGGAGTCTCAGGCCCATTCTGGCGGACTCGGTTCTAAAAAAATTGTGTAACTGACGTGCGCTTTGGTGTAAAAACTCCAGAAACATCCTCCCTCAATGTCCTGCGGTACGGCCTGCCTGAAATCGCCAGCTGGTCTGACGCACACTTATTATTCCTGAATACGTCCAAATGCGCTGATATTTTGTCTTTCCTTATTGAAACAACAGCAGACAAACAGGTCTTCGAAACTTGATTTCGAATACAAATTGAAAGCAAAGTTCTTTATGGAGTTGGGTGCCGCGTAGGGTTGCAATTAAACGCCAACAGTGTTTTTATTAGAGTGAGAAGGTTAGCGTTTTCTTCTGAAACTTTTTAACATTTTACGGTAATATTCCTCGTTTTTTCATTACATATGTTCTCCTATATGTCTTTACTACTTTCATTATTCTTGGTCTTCTGACCAAAAATTTTCAACTTTTGTCTGAATTCGTTACAAACTAATTTAAATATAATGAGTAGTAGGGGATTTGGATTTTCATATAGATTGAACATCACCCACAATTGATCGCAGCTGTCGCATTCCCATAGACTTTCCAGTCGGCCCATTTCGAAAAGAAGCACTAGACTCGAGTTTCGCTCTCATTAGAGCTCGTCAGTAGTGCATATCATCGCCACTGCCGGGACTTGAACCACGGACATGTTGTTCATGAGGCAACCGTGTTTACCACTGCGCCATTGACCTCACGTTAGGCACGACCCTACTCATCATTAATCAAATACCGCTCAACAAGTCAATGATTTCCGTGATTTCAACTTGGAGAGAAGTCCTAGTCGAGGGGTCATCGATTGGAGTTAACAGACAGTAACTGTGTCTCCTCTCGAGGCGATCGGGCAACCTGATCATTACTCACAAGCGAAAGTGGTTGAGCGTTCACATATGATAATTCGGTCGTGCCTAACGTGAGGTCAATGGCGCAGTGGTAAACACGGTTGCCTCATGAACTGAATGTCCGTGGTTCAAGTCCCGGCTGCAGTGGCGATGATATGCACTACTGACGAGCTCTAATGAGAGCGAAACTCGAGTCTAGTGCTTCTTTTCGAAATGGGCCGACTGGAAAGTCTATGGGAATGCGACAGCTGCGATCAATTGTGGGTGATGTTCAATCTATATAATTTAAATATAGTCGTATTTATGGCCATAGTCTCATTGTCTTTACAGGGGACCAACAGTTCGAAGCAGACAAGTCGCTTGCCCCCAAACTTCTATTAGATTCCGATCATCTGTATTCTGATCTTTCTAATTGTATATCCACATCTTCAATTCGGTTTCATTTCAAATCCACACATTACATGTGTTTCTATGCACGATTCATCTGTTATTCTCTATTTGTCCCACCTTTGTATAAATTTCGACAGTGTTGTGAATAAAGTGTATTAATAATTTCACTAAATATTGATTGGTCTTTCGAAGATACAGTTGTGTGAATGTTTATTAATGGCTTCTCAGAGTGCAAAAAGCAGTTTCCGGATTCAATTCAACTAGGTAAACAGATGCTCGGTTCCTTCACCTGAAAAGTTTGGACATAATGTGAACTGTATGAACTAAGTTAAATACTACGGAAATAACGTAAATATGTCAACGTAAGCATCTAGCATTTGAAGGTTGAGTAGTTGACTTTATTCACAAAAGTTTGGTTCTTTTTTTGCTTACGCAGTATGACATTCGTTTTTTGCCTGGTAGTATTATTTACCAAGACCTTTCGATAGAGAACTGTTTGTTTTCGCTTATTTCTATTCTGCTTACACTGTTACTTTCATGTATACACGTAACCAACATCATATAACTATCCTAAACATTCAATTACACAAATCAACACCCACTGAGTAGATGTCTAACAAAAGACCAGATGACTCTATAATTGTGTAACCTCAAACAGGCTAAATTGTTTATGTAGCTGTACAGTACGTAAAGAATACTTATGTATGTGTTATTTGAGTTTGATTCACCTACGCTGAACTCTTGAGGGGAGTTAGGTAAAAAACAACTGACGACGACTAGCTAGGTCATTCTGAAGTCACTTCTGAAATGAACAACGTCTTACCGTCAACAAAACAATAGGCTAACCATGGCTACAGTTTAGAAAATCCATTCCAAACAATGTAACAAGCTCTTATCTGACTCTTGATGCCATGGTTACGGTTATTGGTTTATAATTACAAATTTGACGTAGTGGATTGCTTGCCTTGCCTTTCTCTGTATCGTAAGGTTTGCTAGTGTAACCAAGGCAGATATGTTTTTATTTAACGTGATTAGCTTTAGTAAAAAATCTTTGGTTGATTGCGTTGAGAAAAGTGAATATATGAACGAATCTGTAATTTACGTGGTCTACGGAGAAAATACTCGCCAGGTAAACTTAACTCCAGATTTGAATCGATTTTGAACCGTAAAAATTATGAAATATCCTGAGAACTCAAGTGTTTATTCGAAGAGTCTTATTCACCGAAGTTTTATTAAGCCTGTGTGACTTTGGTCTTGAAAACTAAAGGGAGTGCCAGCCTACTGATGTGCTTTGTTGATGTGCAGTGATTTCCATTATCAAATCCTACTATGATTAAGCACCACAACAAGGAAAATTGATGATCGCTAGAGAACTGATGGTATCGTGCCGGTACGAAAGAAAGGCACATCTGGATTTTGGTGGTTTGAACATTTCTGAGAAGCTTCAAGTTGGACCGCTAGTCTTACAAAATAATCAAACTGGTCCACAGCGGCTTGTGTATCGTCCATCCGGAACCACCGTTGACGCCGTTTCCCGTCTTGTCTACTCACTTTTTACCAAAACTGAACAGTAAATGTTCGGAAGTCCGTTTCCGTTTCATCGGCTACAGCAACACTTACAGCTATATCAATAACGGGAATCTCTTTTGTTTCCTCAAAAGTATGACAATCAACCATCTGTTGAGTAGTAGAGGATTTTGGTTTTCGTGTAGATCGTACATCACCTATAACTGACCGCAGATGTCGCATTTTCGTAGACATTCCAGTCGGCCTCCTTCGAAAAGAAACATTAGACTCGAGTTTTGCCTTCATTAGAGCTAGTCGGTACCGCGTATCCATGCCACTGCCGGGATTAGAACTCCGACCACGTTGTTCATGAGGCAACCTTGTTGACCACTATGTCACCGACCTCACATCAAGCACGACCAAATTACCAAATTCGCAGCATGGCCTACTGAACTGATAAATGTGTCAGAATGTCAAGTTGAAGGACCAGGCGAACGTGAATCTTTGGTTGTTTAATGATCAAGGACTTCCAATTTCGTTCATATATGTGCTCATTTATAAGCTGACGGTCTATCATTATCAGGAGCAGCAGCAGCAGTAGCATAAACATCTCAGAGTGTGTTCGCCGTTCCGCATATCCAATGGTCCATTCGATCTCCCGTTGCAATGCTGAGTCCAACTACACGAGAATGTGTTATTCATATGGAAGTATGATCGAACCATTTCCAACAGACACGGAATGTGAGAATGCATACAATGACCCATATATCTGATCCATGTGTGATAGACATTCATTCAATAACTGAAACAAGGTTTCCCGTAGGTCACAATTTCGTAATTTTCATTTCTGCAGTATGTACTTGATAAGATGCAGCGAAATCAGTTCGAATAAAGATCGTGCAGTATATCCCTACTAACATGTCTTTTCATGTACATTAAATAGTAAGACTCAAGTGATTTCTCTTTCTATATACGACAAATTGAATACAAACAGAAGTTCAAATCACAATACAGCTATTTTGATCAATTTTTACTTCCCTATTGATCAGTGCTGCAGATAAGCTAGTTTAGTTCAAAGTGAGATTAAATTGAACAGTAATTCTCTATATGTTTGATACAGTGTTAATGGATTTTTCCAAAAAGAGTTTTCACAAAATTTCACTTCAGTTCTATTGAACAAGAAGCCAACATTGTGGATTGTCGTCGATTAACCAAGTTTTGTCATCCACTTTTCCTTCCCAGGGAAAGCCATTTTTCCCAATAAGAATAAATAGAAATTCTGGAAATATTATCAAGATGGTCTTCGCCATTTTGTATCTGTTCAACCTTCGGTTTCCCGAGCCTATTGGTGACTTGGTAACCCCGACCATAAAACTCCGGTAACTGTCCGTCAATCTTTTAATCTATGGATGTCTTCAGGTCACCGTGCTTCATATACACACCCCATGTTTTTGTTTGTCACGCACATTTTCCGACGGAACATAACAACTTCTGCGCTCGTCTTTTGTTTTGTTTTGTTAGCAATTAGCGGCGTGATTCGTGTACTGTTTCCGGACCATTCCGCTTATGTTAAGGAGAAGAATTCAAGTTCTCTCAAGCTTTGTCTTTTCGTTTACGCCGCATCATATTTATTCGGTCGTTTACAACAATTTCTTTGCCAAACCTTCCGTAGGAACCGTTATGCCGAATATTATGACCCAGATTACATTTATCTGGTGAAGGAGGAGGCAGTTGCTATGAACATTATAAACGCATATTTGTATTTCTGTATCCTTTCACGACATCTTTTTTTCCGCTGAATCTAGTTTTATTTCGCCAGTTTATTACAAGAATAATTTTCACACCCATACTTATTATGTTGTTATCTTTGATGGAGAAATCTGAATATTTTTCTAAAATCTGGTTGTTTCCCTCGTGAGAATTAATATCATCTAGCCAATCTGCTATGAGTGGTTCCATTTTGAGTTTACTGGGTGCAGACAGGCTAAACAAATTCCCAAGCACCTTGGTGTTTTTCTGCGCCACTTGTCACGTTGCGAATGGTTAAGGGCATCAGTATAAAATATGCAATTGAGGAGTCTACTATTCGTCAGTCAGTAGTTAAATCATATCGGCAGATTTTTCTTTATTTTTAGACAAATGCAGTTAGTGTGAACGAAATTTGGAGGAGAAACCTTCAGGCTGGTATTCACTTTACTCAGCGTTCGTTCTCTCGGAGTTTCTGAATCAAATATTGCGTTTGAACCTACCATTGGCTACAATAACCTCATACATTTTGGTCTAACTAACTGTTGTGCAATCTGTATTCTCTGGAAGCATCTCTTCTTGCACATCATCCTTGCAGGGTTGTGTAGAAACGCCACTTTTGGTCCAATGAAATTCAGTTTCTTTCATATAAACACTTACAACCAAACCATTGTAAACCAAAAGTTGACTGATGTTTAGCAGTTTATTCGGCTGTTAAGTGATTCTATTCTGGTTCGTGAGAACTCATAGAAACGCGATGTACAGGAATATGTTTGTATTAGGCATTTTCTGGTTTAGTTCAGAAACGAAAACATAAATGAAAAGACCTTTGTCTTATACCTTATTTTGTTTGCTGATACACAACATCTAGTAAAATTCAATCCAACGAAGATTTTACTATTTTGTACAAGAAGAACATCTTATCAAAAACCTTGAATTGTGTAAATTGGTCCACGTTTTGTTCAACCATAAAGTTAAAGTGATTTAGGTCCTCTCGTCAACTTTTTCTTAAAATAATTGGTTTTCTAGAACTTTTTTAGTCATCACAAAGAATATGTTGTGTAACTCCTGTCAGTTGTTTCTGGGAGTCACTTTAAAGTCGCGGCACAACGTACCGACCGGAACATACGTCGACAGTAAATCACGTGCCCCTTAAAAAAAGATGACGGGCTACTTCAGTTTATCAAAAAGGACATTGATTTTCGCGAAAAGTTGACATTCAGCAGGCCGAGTACCTGGAGCCTGTCCTTTTAAACTCACTGGGAAATACTTCTGAACACTTGAACGTTGTGCTGGGCGCAATGCATGTTTGGATCAGAACTGGACAGTGTAGTTTGCGTTAATCATTCCATGTAGATCAGAGACTCACATGTGAAGCATATTTTGTTACACCCTCCTAAAGTTTTTCCTCTCTTATGGACTTATACAAAACAGGTATCAGCTCGTTCAGTTCGACTTAGGATATTTGACGCTGGTATGAGCGTCTCAGCAAAAATCATTCACGTGACCTGTGGTGAACACCGGTCGTTCGTTTTGCCAACAGGTCTCTCTCCAGCCTACATGCGATCTGCACTCACTCATTCGACATAAAACAGTTCCATCAAACTTGGTACGTTCACTGATAAACATTTAAACGGTTGGCGAGCGATTGGAACGTGAAGGTTTAGCTGGTGCGTCACGACTTCACTTTAGTAGGTTGGATAGAAAGCATTAGAAATTCTTCAACACAAGATAATGTTGGTTCAGTTCATGTATAGTAGGAGAAGACTTTCGTCCTTTTGGACAAGGGCTGAACATCATATCAGTCAGTGGTCTGCAGGAGTTAACGTCAATGTTAATGTTTTCCATACTGTTGTGTTCATTGCTTTTTGAACTCGCGAAGTTTAGTATTATCGCCATTCCAGTTCATGTGCATTACATGAATTCTGCAGTCAATACACTGGTAACCAAATACATTACTTATTTCAAGTTGAAAATCACTCCTATCTGATCGCAGCCTTCGCATTCCGGTAGACTTTCCAGCCAGCCTCTTTCGAAAAGAAGCACTAGACTCGAGTTTCGCTCTCATTAGAACGAAACAAGAACTCTGGCCACGCTGTTCATGAGGCAACCTTGTTGACCACTGCGCCGTTGACCTCAAATTAGGCCCGACCGAATTACTGTATATGAATGCTCAACCACTTTCGTTTGTGATTCACGATCAGGTTGCGCGATCGCCTCGTGAGAAGACACAGTTACTATCTGTTAACTCCAATCGATAACCCCAACTTGAAAGTAATCAAATCCCCTACTACACATGAATTATTATGGACCAGTTCGTGGTCAAACCGGTATAGAATGACTGGGAACGGTATACGATATACGCTTCACTATCTACCAAACATTTAGAGCAGGGTTACTCTCTTCTGTCTTCAATCAGTTAACTATTGGTGCTAGAGGGACGTATCACAGAAACGTCTATTTCCTATACTGAGCTGTTGAGGCTTTTGAATTAGGGTGCACAGGTGAAGTTAACGTGTAGAGACGAGGGAAAGCAGTCAATATTCATCGAAGATTGTCAAAAGTATATTTATCAAGGTGTCTGTAGGGACAACAAACCAAACTGTCCAGTTTAGGCAAGTGGATACTCACTCATTGCACGTACGCAAGCGTGTAGTTAGTCTGACAGATGATAAGCCAGTTTATATAGAATGAGCAAATCGTAGTTATGCAAGAGAAACGATGCAAACCGTCTTAACTAATCTACTTTCAAAGACTGTATAGTTGGAATCTATGAACGTCAAGAATTCTCTCATGCTTATTCCATCTTACCAGTTTCGGTAACTAAGCAAATGTTCTTAATTGATAGACAGTGGACTAATGATGGAATGTCTAAGAGCTGACACATACTGTATCTTCGTACCTTTGCGGAGACACAAGACTGGTTGACAGAATACTACCAATTTTATAAAGGGTAACAATTAGAAGATAATTTTAGATTTATGTCTTCTGCCTCATTGAAAAATGAGACTAGTTTCCAAAAGGTGCCTTTATCAAGTATTCTGATGGCCGGAAATACCCTCTACTTTAGTGTACGACTAACAGCCTGTTGTTATTAGCTCGTTGTTCATAGTTTCCTTTCATAGCAAGTTATTTTGAACCTCATGAAACAAGCAAGTGAACCACAGTCGGCCATGGCAAGCAGGTCTGATAATCAAGGCTATCATGGGCACGATGAATGGTATGAGAGATCGTTTTGACAGTTGCCTACAATGACGCATCACGTTGTACGGAAAACTGAATTGTTAGGTTACTGTTGCACTTTGAGTCATGCAGACCAGACAGCTAGATTGCTGGGATGTTAAAATATTAAGAGTTCATTATATAGAATTGTTTAGTACGCCACTTTTGCACTGCTGATGTGAGGTTAGAGATGAAAACAGGTGAAGAAATCTCACTGCAAAAAAATAATGGACGATAATGGCCAGTAATTTTAGAAGAAACTATCGTTAGTTCGTGCGACTTTTTCAGTCATCCAATTGTAACCATAGGGGTTAGTAGTTTAGATTAAGTAACAAGTGAACCACGTTTTCCCTGTAGCGAGGTAAACTGATCAATAAATATTTTAATCTCAGCTTTCGCATTCAAGTAGACTTTCAAATAACCCCTTTCGAAATTAATCGTTAGTCTCCGGTTTTGCTCCAGTCTGAAATCATCAGTAGTGCATATGCTGACTATAAACGTGATTTGAACTGTGGCTACATACTCACGAAACAGCAGTGTTGACCACCGCTCTAGTGGCTCCACGTAAAGCGTCGTTGAGTTATCCTATGTAGAGACTCAACCGCGATCGCCTGTGAGTGTTACTCACGTAGTCAGAGCATCTTTGTAGTGGACGCGCTTTTCGTGTGAATGTTCTCCTTAGATAACCATATTCAATAACGTGAGTGCCTTAAGAAAGTGTTTCGGTTTCACTATTCCGCTGTGGTTCCAGCCAAGTGAATGTGCACGTTATAAAAAGCAATATACCAGCCTTCGGTCAGACCACCGCTTCCAGATGTTGTTGAAGCTGATAACTACTGTGCCTTTCTAGGGACTTTTTAGCGTAACCATTAGACTATAGAACAGAAGTGATCAAGTCTAGTTCCTCTACAAGACTGTCGTGAGTACAGATTCGTCTTGCGCGTGTGAACAGCGTACTTATTAGTGTTCGTTTATGTTGGATCGGTGTGAAACTGTTGAACTTTAGGTATTGGCCGGACCATGTGGGTATCCTGTAGACATCTCTTCTAATCGAGCCACCTTATCGGCGACATATAAGTATATCTAAAAATGACACACGGTTGTTAGCCTCAAATTCACACGTAACCTTCAGATTAGTGACAGTTATTTAGGCGTTGCAACAGATTATATACTATATGTTTGGATTCATTGAATATCAAGGTGTCATCGACGTAACGCTTGTAGTATGACTAGCTTGCTATCTCGGTAGCTAGTTCTTGTTCAATTCGCCAAGAAGAGGGCTTAATTAGGACAGCTATTTATAGGAAATCCAGGTAGCCCGGCCAATACTTAAACTTTAACAGTTTCACACTGGCCCAGTATAAACGAACATTAATGAGTACGCTGTTCACACAAGCACGGCGTCTTGTGGAGGAACTAGATTTGATCAGTTCCGTCTTACAATCAAATGGTTATCCTCAAAAGTTCACAGAAAGG
>LUCH01002684.1:41000-83736 GCA_013368495.1 Paragonimus heterotremus
AGACAAAAAGCACCATTCGAAGAGGTGATCACTGTAGAAAAAAGGGTCTGTATAGAGTTGCTCTTTAAAAGTGACCATATCATACGGCAAACAGCACAAAGATTGAGAAATTCTCTTAAACGAACATTTAATGCAGCTGAACTCCATGTACTATCTCGTACCTAGAAGCTAACAGTGCCTCCAATCAAAGGAGACCAGCCTCTCGGTGCCACACCACACTGCGTTTATCAATTTACATGGAACTGCGGAGAAAGTTGCATAGGCAGAACCGAGTGAAGGAACACTGGCCTAAATGGATGCAAAATTCCGTGTAATCAGAGAACGGCAATGTTGCTGAAACACGTAAACAGCCAGTTTCATCAATCGCTAGACACGTCCTGACCGCTGGCCATGCTATCGATTCAGCTTGTGCATTCAGAATCCTGTTACATAATCCGAATTCAAGAATCCTGAAGTTTACTGAAGCGGTCGCAATCAATCGCCTGAAGCCAGCTCTCTGTTTTCAGAAACAGCTGTTCGTGAACCTGAACCTTCCCTGGATTTAGTGACCTATCCTAACCCGCTTATCGATTATCAACCCCTTGAATTGTTTGCTATAAAAAACAATCTACGTTATTGTAAATTTGGTACTGACGAGTCAATACGAAATGTTTGCATCTACCAGTTCTCGTATTCTAACTGTTTTGTTCAAGCTTCTGAAGGGAATTAATTGTTGCAAATTTTCAAAACTTTCAGATGTTTCTGAAGCTCATAACTGTTAAACATTTCAAACATAGTATGACGTACACATGTTTAATCATAGGCGTACCATATTATTTTATCATATTGTTTGGGTCAGCCGGTCCAGTTAACTTGAAACCATATGGTAACGCATCGTAACTTTTGTGGTCGTTCAGCAGTTTGGCACACACTGTCGGAGATTGATTCGATGTTCCAGAATAGAACTAATGATAGTCCAGATTACGTAACCACTCCTAGTATTAGCTGTACATCAGATGTATAGATGGTAAGCAAAAGCAAACGTTCGTATTCTGTACATTTGAACACTGAGCAAATCGGGACTGTCAATGTTTTCCTGGCGCAAGTTTGTCTCTAGGTCCTACTAAGAAGCCATTGTTTATGACCAGCGCGTAAACCAATGGCACAGAGGTGTGTTGAATAATGTTGAATGAAAAATAGTGATTTCGATAAAAATATGGTGCCACAAGCCGAATCGAGTAGTAGATTAAGACGTTTACATTTGTAAAAATCAACATCTATTTGACTACCTTATCATAATGATGCACAAGGAAAGGGCTTTGACTTCTCAATGAGGTAAACTTGGTGAAGAATTGTTAGATCATTCCTAGTAGATAAAATCCGGAACATCATGCTTCATTTTGACTCTAGCGGTTAATGACTTTCGTCAGGTCTCGGAATTATCCGTAAAATAGAAGGTTGTACTTCCTGTAGACAGATTTTCATGATCGTCCTTAAGGCCTCTAGTAGGTTGCTAAATCGATCTCGACTTGTATTGTCGATGCAAGTGTTTTTGAAGTCAGGTTATGTATTTAAACCCCGGTTTCAGGGGCAGCTGTTTCATGTTGTTAACGCTTGCTGGGGAGAAAAACAATTTGGCTGTCGACACATTTGTTCACCACTCAATTTACTTTGCCTGAAAACCTTGCCGTGACGTTAGATGTCCTCATTTTATTTGCTTGCCAAAAGCTGTTGAGACACTTGGACATGATGCTGTGTTGAGGTGAGCTTGAAATTATGTTAGGTTCTTAAGTGTAAAGAGTACAGTCCATGGGAGTTTCTCGGGACGAGGTGGTGTGTTTTTATGGCTGTATCCTGAAGAAAGATCCCTTTCAGTGTTCGTTCCGTTGGTGATAAAAACTGCCGATGCTACGAAAAGTACACGTATCTTAGAGAGTCGAAAGCCACTAAATGTTGCTTTTTTATGGTGTAGCTTAATAGACAATTTTGCGAGACAATGTGGCCGCCACACATCTTCGACTACACACTTCTGGGCTATATAGTTTCCAGGAAGAATTGTCCATATGAGAGCCTTCTGAATGAACTATATTCCACATGACCTGTTACGAAATGACCTGCCAAGGAAACGTCTGTATATGTGCACATGTGTATGCTCGCCTGTAAGCACGCGACCAGGTGGGACCAATAACACACAGCTATTAAAGAAAGTGTATTTTTTCTAAACATCCCTGCGGCAATTATTATCTCTAAGCTAGCAAATTATGCAAGTGTTTTTATCGATCTTTTATTTACGGGAATTGTCCATCTTAAATCGAATGTCTTCTATTCAAGTGTATAGTCTTTTGCATTTGGCGACTCGGACGCTTTTCCTGTGAACTCTTCATTCAACTGTTTAAATTCGTTTAGCATCATTTGTGTTAATAACGGAATATTTTGTTTGAAACAAGTGAGAGTACCTCTTCGGGAAGCCAATTCACATTTTAAAGAACTACACTTTGGTGGGTTGTTTGCATTATTGCTTGTCTGTCACATTCAGTCATTTATTGTTACCGCTAGTTACAGAGTGGGTTAAAATCAAATGTCATTCTCTTTTGTGACTATTTTGGAAATAGTTAGTTGAGTGTACTCGTGATCGTGGGACTGTGGTTTGTTCTTGTTGAAGTCGTATGCAGACCACGAAATCGAACTTGCTCAGAGAAAACACTGAATAGTTTCTTCTTTTGTAAAATGCATTTTTGTTAACAAGTGATTATAACAATTTTTGAAAGTTGAGCACATAAAACCTATGCTCTAAGACGTATCACTCAAATATTTCTAGATACGATACATTCCATCTACTTGATACGATTCTGATTATGAAGTTCCGTCTTATCAAATTAATTCAATGGACAGACGGTTAACCGGTTTCTATTTGGTCAACCTTCCTTTCAAGATTTTATGAGAAGTGGTTCATCTGACTTGGGTTCGAGACTATCAGCTTTTTGGGAGAAAAACATTTTGCGCAAGTTCCTCGGCTTGTAATCCTAATAATTCCTATTTCGTTCGAAAGGATTTATAATTCAAGTATGGAGTTAATGAAATAGTAGGTGGGTTTGTATGGTTGACATTTAGATAGAGTGAGGCAGTAAAATATCACACTTGGATGGATTAGTAACCCCTGTAGTAAGAAAGGCCGTTCCAAACAGACCACATGCTGTTTAGACGAGAGTGAATATGCATATATTGATCGATCACAACTAGTGGATATTCGGAACACGAATAGATCAGCCAACGAGTCAACGATAGCACGTGAAGGAAGATATTAATGAAAGTCATTGCTGTGGTCTGGTTTAAACTCTTTTCACTGCTGACAGTTAACCATACAACCAAGGTCAAACTAATAATAATGAACGACACCAACTATACCTCCACGTATGCACTGTGATGTTTGCTTTTCATGTGCACAAGGCGGTTTCGATCAAACAGAATGCGAACATACCCTGTGATTTGGACACTGAAAGTTAGAAGACAATCAGACTCAATCAGAATGGTGGAAAGATTTGGATTTTTCAATTCTTAGCCAAGGAACTCTGTGTAAAACATTCCTTGTGACACAAATAAACTCCTTTGGGCCTGGCGCTTCACGCGCTTTTGTCAGAAGTGTTTTCTAGTATATGACTGTGGACATTGATGACAGATCTCGCCATATCTTTGTGACTGACTGTTCTGTATAGCATAAATGCCTTAATCATACATGTGAACTTAACACCTGCGACTAAGAGGTAAACACAAGTCACTAACATTAAAAGGAAGGAGTCTGGTTCCACGTGGACCTCAGCAATGTCGCCAGTTTGCCGCAGACTGATTTTAATGGTCTATACAAATGTAAGGGTTGGCCGTGATACGATTCTTGTGAGAAAATTCCCGGTTCACAAAAAACCACGATAAACACTTAATGAAAACATCCATTGTATTTTGTGTATACAGAAAAAAACTATTACTGGCTCATTTTGGTGAATAGCCCCCACAGAACTATGAGTAAACGACATAGTTCACAAATAGAAAAACGTAAGAATCCTACTTCCTTCGTTATCTTTCTAAGGTTTAACCTTATTGCAAAGGATAGAATATATCTTCCGCTTGGGCACAACTGTACTGCTGCACCAATTAGTCCTGATTCACTGAGGACTCATTGAAGCAGATAAGACATTCACCCAAATAGATTTGATCGCATTAACTCCCTCAATTTTTTGCGTGGGGCTGGGCGGATTATTTTGTCTCCCTCCATACAACCCATCCAGCAATCTGTTATCAATCTGTCGTACACAACCTTATCGGATGACGAGATTTTATGAATATAAACTCGTGAGATTCGAACTAGTTTACCAAGCAGGCAAGTACTAAATTACAGTTGGAAAACCTAAGTACCTTCCGTTACTGATGAGTAGTAGAGGATTTTGGTTTTCATACAGAGTGAATATCACCCACAACTGATCACTACTATCGCATTCCCATAGATTTTCCAGTCGGCTCCTTTTGAGAGAAGGCGTCAGGTTTGAGTTTCATTCTCGCTGGAGTTCGTCAGAAGTGCATATCCTTGTCACGGCTTGGATCAGAACTCCAGCTAGGCTTTTATGAGGCAACCGTGTTGACTACTGCATCATTGACCTCACATTAGGCAAGACCGAATTATCGCTTGTGAACATTCAACCACTTTCGCTTGTGAGTAATCTTCAGTTATCTGGAACAAGGGTTAAAAGCGAGCAACAGCCAACCCAACTAAAGAGGTAGGTCACCGAAGATAGATAAGACGGACAAATAACGAAGGAAGGAAAACCCGAGTTTTGGTTCTTCCTGTGCAAACAACCACACCGTCTCTATTCTGGTGCGCAGAGTAATCCGTGTGTATATTTTCAGTAGAAAACTCAAGCTAGGTTTTGGGAATTTGTTGTCGAGACTTATTTTTATATAACAAACGTAACACATTTTGGTATTTTACTCTGTCGCTGAGTCAATATGTATAAGATGTAGACTTTCGACGTTTCTGTTCTGAAAAGTTTCTGGATGGGCCGACGATACCGGAGACGTTGAGTGGTTTGCAAGACTTGCAAGTCTGGTCATACCACATAACTGTATTGTTTGAATACAAATAGCTTATGTGAATTCTACCCACTACACACCACTTTGTATTGACCGATCCAGAAGGTACGCTTATCCATGGGTTGCTTGACTGGCTGAAAAAAACCAGTCTCTACTCAAAGAAGCTTAACCACAATCTACTGAAAGGACGGATGTAACACAGTACTGCTTGTAACATGAAGTGTTTTCTGAGGGAGGTAAAAGTGTATAACAAGATGGTATGTATTAGATCATCACCTTGGTTACACGCTCAAGTGCTCGACCAAAAACTGAGAAGCAGAAGAGACCTGGCAACGTCGTTTATTGGAAGAGTGGGTCAAAATTAGACCACAGAGGCTCTAAATTTGTAGGACAAAACGATTACCACACATGGTAGTCAGACAAAGAGCAATTCAAATAAAACGGTCTTATATGGCAGTCAGGGTGTCAGAGCAAATCACGTTACAGGGGATATCGGAAAGCAGCGCGAGAAGTCACAGTCCAGATAGCGCACAGGCGCTCGATCGCACGACTGCAATTTGATTGGCTGAGTGGAACCATACTACCATCCACGACCATATCATCCGAACTGGGACGGCTGATCGATGTGGTGTGATGTCTCTTAGTTGGTTCGTTATGAGATGCTCCTCTTAACAGTATGCAGAATTTCGTTCTGTAAAATCCAATTGATGTAAGTGAAATACAGTGGGCAAAATACATCGCTTCTGAAAGATCTTTGAACTGGACATTGGGTCATGATTAGTGCTGGTTCTTCCTCAGACACTACTACTGACGACCAGAAAACAATGTCAACGAGTGATCTTTAACTACTGTCCATTGTGACTGTTATGGATCTTTTGCTATGGTGAAGAACTTCTCAAGGTAACTTTCAGGAGGCGCATCTCCTGACGAAGCAACCACGACACATCACACCAGAACGACCAATTGACCTAGTTTTGACTACACGGTCGTGGGTTGCGGTATGGTTCGGAGAGTTATTACCTCATCCTGAGCCTTCACTTACATTGAATCCCATACTGTTATCCCAAATTTCTCTTACTGGAATCAACCGGAACTATCAGCAATACTTGAATTGATCCACAATTAACAAATACATCATGCTACTCATGAGTAATTCAATTTCGACGCTTAAGAAAACATGACACGTTAGCAAACATTAGATCTAATCAAAACCAGACAAACATAAGGCAAGCATACTTGACATTTTTGAACACATCAGTTAGTTAGCAATGGTGGTAAAAAGCTGAGCATACATGCAATCACCATTATGAAAGTAAAAGTTTAGCCTTTTGGAAACTCGGCTTGTTTTTGTGAACGATTGGTTCTTGTTAATACTTGAAATCACCAGGGAATGATACTATTGCAACAGATTCTTGTACGTTTTTCAAGATTGGGAAAGAGTCAAGTGATTTATTTCATGTGGCGGAATACCCCTGTGATGGTGGCTGATGTTAGATAGGAACGAATTTCGTAAACAGTAATGGTGCTAATGGAAAGTTTTACCCAAAACTGTGCAATATAAAGTTTGCCTGTAAATAGCATCAGGAAACGATCCATTTTAATTTGACAATGAAGTTTACGCACGCTTTTAGTGTTTATAGATATGAATCAAATCACCCGATTACAATGTACCTAGAAACCTGTTAGTAGTGTTTAGGCTACCGGAACAGAAGATTGTTGTGACCTTCTGCTGCTCATTACTTGTTTGGTTTAACTACACAGTGGGGAGTTCGTGAAATTCTACATGATATATCAGCCAGACCTTTATAGAAATGGTTGCTTTTTACTTGAGTACCTTTAACTGTGACAGCTGATGGTATCATAAAAATTCAACTGGGAATTATCGTTGTAAAATGAGGGACACATTCGAGTTGCCATTGTTAGAGTTGCATATTGTCTACCTGTTGTTTTATCTGATGCAAAATGGGCAATACGGACTGGCGGCAGGCATTGCATGACTGTTGAAATGTAGACAGAGATATATAGGGAAGTAGAAATTGTTATCAGTTGAAAAATGGAGATGAGGTAAGCTATCCAAATATCAAAAATAGTTAACGCCTTCAAATACAGTAGAATGGCGGTCGGTTGCACATCGGGGATTAGGTAGTTTCATGTTTATCAGCAGCAGGTATATTTGTTTCAAGGAGATTAGTTGGACCACGTCTTCAGCTGACAAAAGAAAAGCTCGCTTAAAAGGATGGAGGTTAAATAGAGATGTTGCCAGGCATGAGATACCAGAAGACTTGTAGGAGTATTTGAAAACCTATGACTAGACATAGTTTAAAGCACGAGTATACAGTTAGGAAGACCAAGGTAAAAAGAGGATTAAAATCAAAATACAAAAAGCTTAAGAGATGAGAGCTCTTGTTAAACATTGAACTTATTCGTACAGAAGTAAGAATGGCCGTCACAAGTTAAAGAACGTTTTGTTGATCTAGATAAGCATTTAAAATAGGTGTTTCAGTGACAGTGGAAGCTTACTGAAGAGTACTTGGCTAAGTGCATTCATTCCTGAAGCAGAGCATTGAAACATACGGCTTATATGAAAGGTTAATCCGTCGATTTTCGGGAAAAAGCGTTTACATTAAAAAAGAATGGAAGTGCGGATTTTGTAACATCTATGTAATTGAGAACAATTCTTGATAAGTTACCGACGATTCGTTGTGTATAAATACTAGCACACAACGTCAACCGATAAGACACATCAGCGGATAAGACGAACAGCTGGACAATTCGAAAAACCTTTTAACAATGAGGATATCTCTAACTGTTCAACACCTAGGAAGAAATCGTTCATAATCCATAACACAGACATGGTTTTTGCAGCGGGCCATTGAGGTAACATAAACGAAGATAAAGCTTGAAATGATATTGTAACTATTGAACACATCAGTGGGTACCCTTGAACACTTGCTTGTGTAAACTAAGGAATAATGGAAAATTTATTAAAGCTTGGTTTAGCTGTTTTAAAACGATCGATTTTTAAACAATATTTTTAGCCGATACAGTACAGGTTTTGGCACATTAACTCAAACAACGTGAGTACACACACCAAAAACTGCTTGGTTTTTCCATGTTTGTACTTATGAGTGTTTCGAAAAGACAGAAGTCAGTAAAAATGTTGCCCCCAAAGATTGAGAAGTCTGAGGCAATTCCGGTGGTACATCATTTCTGTGATTTGATTTCCATAATTAGTTCCGTTTACCTGAGGAGTGTTTATACTGTCAGTCAGTACGATTGTAACAGCAAGAATGAATTTCATTTGCATATTAATTCGGTAATCTTGTATTTTTTTACTTGTGTACTTGTCTTGTGGAACAAAACTGACAGAATTGAGAGGAAAGTAAAATATTGACGTTTACTGAGCTGCTCTTGAACTGCTAAGAGACTAAAAATTGATTAGTGAATCACATCAGCATAAGAAGTGGTTTCACTGAACGTTAACAAAGAAATTTTTTTCATAACCAGATCGTCAAGCTGACAAATCGAAAGACTTTACCATGATATGTAACGGCTACTTAACACCACCTCTTCGAGATGCTATTTAAAGGATAGCTGATTGGAAGAGGTGATTTTATTGACTCCAGTCTAATGGGTTGAGTAGCATGTAATCACTGAATCTTAAAATCCGAGTAACTGCAACGAGCTGTATATTTCTGAAAATACCAAGGTTTGACGTAGTCAAGGTGTTAACTTTTCAGATGTGGCCTAAAAAATGAGTGACAAAGTTTTACGAGAAAACAGACTTTCTGTATTGAAATTAAAGCTAATTGTTTGTATTTAACCACTGACGTTACTGGTAAAATGGGGTCAGTATTTTCAACCAGTTTGGCTTAGAAAAGATCCAGCTGTATAGCATGCATGCATCGCTTTGACTCGAACCAGTCACAGGTAAAGCATGCCTAGAGACGGAAAGTATTCTACTAGCCGAGCTACAAAGTCTAACTGGAAGCTCAGATATAACACAATTGGACCTCCTTAGTGTCATATGGAATCCACCAAATGATTCGAAAAAACAAGACTCCCCAAACAGGATTCTTCAATCAATTCACGCAATAATCTACAAACATCAATGCTGAGGACCAAACTGGTGGTGCTGACTAGTGGGCTGATAGATTCGTTAATTTTGAAGAGACCCGACTACAATAAACCTCGACGTTCATTTGATGCGAACCAGCATTAAAATTGTTTTTTTTATTCATTGTATACTACTCTCTTCGTCTGTTCTGTCCTTTTTTATAAGGTCGCGTGTATGCTCTGAGAATAACCCAGAAATGTGGTGAACTTTAAGGACCGCTTTTTGCCATCGATTTCCGTATATGTTTCAGTAAAAATTCAGCAACCTAACTCCCACGGTAATAACAATTTTGTGTCCAGGGAAACAGCCGATAACATGCTTCCTTTGAAAGATGACATTTTGGTGGAAGCATTTAGAAGAACGATGAGTGACATATTTAATAGCGTCAGTATATCGCTCCGAAAGTAGTTTTTTCCCAAATATCATTACGCTTTAGCTACTGTCATCACACTACGAAGGATTGCATTGTTTACCGACTGCAATCAACACGTTTCTTACAGTTACGTTGTTATCAGTAAATGGTACGAAGTGTTTGCCTAACTACCTGAGAGATATTTGTGCACACACCCCATTGTGCGACACCCAGTGAGAACTAAACAGCTCGTCTCCTGTCTTAAAACCTTTATCAACCACAGGTCACACAGTAAAAACTAACCGTCTACCATCCCGATTACTGGTCATCCCTTATGCATTTTCTGTATTGTTGAGCTTTATTGATCAGCTGTTGACGGTCTAGTTTGTAAACTCAGAAAGGATCAACTTTCATTATCCGCTTCCTTGTCCTTAGCTGTGTTGACCACTCGTTATCGGCTGTTAAGAAAGACTTGCTTGTTTCTGCAGTGATCACACGCTTACCGCTGATGACGATGTATGAAATAACTTCATTTTATAATATCTATCTACATCAGTTTATTTATTCGATACGAATCTGATTATGAACGGATCTGGTGGCATTCTAAGACCACCCAATATTTCATCAATATTTCCGCAGCATTAAGTCTTATCGTTTTTGTTACTGTCATTCGGCACTGGGATGAAAAATTTGAAAGACGTTCAGTCTGTTCAGAATCATTCAGAATGTTGGGAAAAATGAGAACTACATATGTATCAGTCTGTTGATGTTACTATACCACGTGGACTTTCTGATTATTGAGGAAATTGTGGCTGAGTCATTTCAACTTCAGAAGAACAAAGGCGATCAGATGCTGCACACAAATGTTATCTAAGAAAATAGTGAATGGTGAAATTGCTCCGATGAATCTATATCGTGTGATGAGCAGGCTACCACCGTTTTCAAGCATACCTTGTTTGCTAAGCGAAACTTGCCCTACTTCTGTCATGGGTGTATTTGAGAAAAGAGCAGATATTTGAACTCAATCGAATCAATTTGGACATACAAATGACATTGAAAATGAGGTTGCCGTTCCTGTGACTTTTAAAAAGGCCCAGTTCTGACAATAAACAACAGTAAGAAAGCTACCGACAACTTTACGTAAGATAGACGCGAACTGACTGACATCCGGCACTTGCTCACGATGGCTGGATATACCGTCCCTGGCTTGGATAATTAAAAATAAGTTTTCTCCAATAATCAGCAGCTTCCAAACAGTGAAGCATAGGTGGCTTATTGCGTTCTGTATGCACCTAAAGGGAGATATGTCATACTTAGTGATTGGTGGGACTTTGATGTGAACTGCCTGGGTGGTTAGAAGTGGTAATGGAATGACCTTAGGAGTAACGTTATGTGCATCAATAAGTTACCAAATGATAAGCGATCACAAATAAGTTGAGCGACATTCGAAGCTTTTTACCTTGGTATTACTACATTACGAAGAGAATCGTGGTTCCGAGCTGTTACAACAAAGAGGTTTGTGTCTTTATTTGCCAAGGAAAGTCGTTCTTCGAAAAGACATTGCCTTCGAGCATGCATCCTCTGTCAATTCAACGATTATATGCATTGAACCAACTCACACTGATCGACCTTAATTCGAATATATTTTGGGGCATGCTTATTCTGCATGGATGAAGATTTAACAAGAGATATAGGTCTGTTATTTGGTTGAATGCTGCCGTAATCCGAGCAAATTTTATTTTAAATCTATGCCTGCTGGATTCTGTCGGTAACTTCAAGGATTTTTACGAGAATTAAAAAAAGCTTTCCTACTAGTCACTTTGAATGAACACTTTTAAACGTGGAATTAGAATTTTGACACAGTCGTCTTTAAATTCTGCTCACGTGACTTTTAACAAAGAAAATATCTGAGTTCCATTCACAACTGGTAGTTTGGTTATACAATGGCGGTTGCAGTGATTTTAAGGGGAACTGAACTCTTGACAAAAATGTGGGTGGTCTAATTAGTTTGAAGAATTCTTACTCAAACAGTTAATTCTTTGTTTGACCATGACCAGTAGCAAATCCTGCTCACTATGCCAAGTGTTTAGTGCCTATGGAAACGCTTGTAGTTTCATTTCGCGGACATTTAGAGGTGAACGCTACTGAAAAATACTGTTCCATAGCATGCCCAAATCCGCTAACGCTTGTATAGCGAAGCAGTTCCAATTAGCTATCAGCATCGCTGTATTGTGAATGAGCAAACTGGTCATATATAGCATTAATTGTATTCGGAACTTTTCATGCACGAATGTGTGAGAAACTTTCAAGTATGAGACTTTACTTTTGGGGAAAGAAATCAATCGTGCACAGTTTAAGTAGAAACATTTGGCTGAAACATGGTCACAGCATAAATGGGGTGGCGATGGTCAGAATTTTTTCTGCAACAGCCGCTTCCTAAATCCTCAACTCTTCAAAGCGACCACTGCCAAAATATTTTTCTGTAAGATTCGCTACTCTGGTTTATGTCAGTTTATGTCTGTTTTACTCATACTCTGATTCCGGCTACGGAATTTGAGGTGAGAACAGAAATGTTATGAATACCAGTGAACCTCTGGAGAAGTTACAAAGTCTGGTTTCATGTAGTACTTAGAACAGCTGATTCCCCGCTTGATCTTCTCTACACACTGTGTTGAAAAGCACAGCCAACCAGTGGCCCGGTAGCCTAACTCAAATGACAAGTTGTTACTCTGTCTTGGACAGTAAGCTTACCCAGTTTCATCAAGACGTTACCTATTCAGTAGCAATCTGAGCTGTGATGGAATCATTGTCGCAGAAGTGTACATCATTGATGTAAACTGATAATAGCAAATGATTAAACAGTTCCTTGGGAGCACCTACTACTATACTCACCTTGTTAGTAGTAGGTAAGTATCCGTCGTTTGACAGGCTTTATACATTGTTCGCTTATCATCATTTAGGTGCTTATGGGACTTACCTGGAAATTACCGAAGAAGATCAGGGAAATTGAAACCATCGTGGACGAGAACGTCTCAGCAGTTGATAACGTCAAGAGCTCTAGAACTGTGTAGCTTCTTAGGAAGCTAATATTACCACTTTTGAAAACAAAACCAACCTGCTGCCAAAAGTCACAGACAGCAAGTATGGACTGATACTTTAATCAAAGTATGCTTTAAGTGATTAATGTATGGCGTTCCGTTTATAGCTGTCCAGTTCTCCGTTACCTACCAGTTGTCAAGACGTTGTGCTGAATGTTCATTAGATCGTGCGATTTAATTTTGACTGGAAGGTCTCGCTCGTAATGTTACCGAGAGCAGTTAGCATACTAGTTACGGAGTATCAAATCGAAAACCGAGGAAACATAAGAAATGCCCACAAGAGAATGTGTCTGAGCGTTTGTGTATGATCATTCGGTTGTGCGCAATGTGAGTCAGTGGCGTAGTCGTGAACAGAGTAACCTCACGAGAATGTAGACCGGAGTTTAAGCCTGGTCGTTAAAAGGATACGTACTGTTGATGAACTCTAACATATTCATAAATAATAGGTTACGTCTCTTTCAAAAGCAGGTGAATAAGAAGTAACTAGATTTGTGCACGCGCTATCATTAAGTTTGAGCAATCTTCACACCATATTAAACTGTTAAAACTTGGTCGCAAAGTGATAAACACAAATGAGTTCATAACAGTTCACTTCAAAGCACATTGGCTGTTCTTTGTCCGTTTGGCCACCCTGAAAACAACTGGTCATGTCTACAGTATAGTTAAGTATTATTGTTACACCCCTGGAGTGCATGATTTTGTAATCCCAGATGAGTTTCTGGGAATGAAGAGATTGGCTTTATTTAAAAATTAAGTACTTTGAGAGTTCAAGAGACAGCAGAACAGTGCATGTAACAAAGGAAACACGGAGTATCTCGTTTCTATTTCGTAGGTGGAAAATTCTCTTTGCAAGAGGATGGTGTCTTATTAGACCAATACCAAAATTCTAGTAGGACAACGATTTCCGACCTCCGTGTTCCCTCTCAACCTTGAGCCGTGAGGGTGTATCTAAAGAATCGTGGGATACCAAATATGTACATTTTGATGCGCTTAGCATTTATTTCAATTACTGCCATTCAGTTAATTCCCAACTGATCTAAATGCTAAAAATTCCTAATTTTTACTCCTGAATCAATTACATAATTAAATCAATATTTTTTGAATAAATTTGCAGATTCCTAGTCTCATATATTGCTACGATATGGAGAGAGATCTTCGCTAGTGTTTTCTAGTCTCATTGTTTATGAGGAAAATTTTGTTAGTCGGTTTATAGATGTAAAGGTGTGCATGGAAATGATCAGAAGGGCAATTGAGTAAAGCTACAAGCCTGCAAGTATATCAGTGATCAACAGTAAACCGCAGTAAAACAACTTCCAGTCACAAGTTAACATTCAACATTTCCAGAATAAGTTAACCATTCGGTTGGAAAACTTGCGAAAACATGCTGTTTCACGTGCATGTGCTGAATGAGTGATCTTTTAAAGCTCACATCCGATTCAGTTTTGATTACAAAGTCAAACGGTTTTTCAGTGCGAACCGATCTTCACTGTTAAACAGTTTTCTGTATAAACGGAATTATTCGTTCCACAATGCAATTTCAGCAAATGATTCCCCAAACGTTCATCCTTAGTTTCCCTAGGTGTTACGCCTCTTTACGATCACAGGATGAAATCGATCAATCGTTTTTTGGAGTTCGAGCCTCCGAGGTGCTTCATGCTTATGAGACCCAGTCAGGTCAAAACAGCTGTCCACCACTTGGTTAGTGGTCACGGGGACCGAAAGACTGCGAAAGATTCATTCTTGTTAATTGGGGGTGGAGGATCTTCCGGTGAATAACCTGGGGATTTTGTGGATGAGAAGGAGATCGCCTCCAAAGTGTTTTTAACGAGTTGAGACTTGGTCTGCTTTCTACAGTCTTGCCGGATTGAATATTTTCATGAGTCCCACAGATCTTCTAGTGTTTCACAGCTAAATACTTTCAATATGTACCAAATCTTTTTGAATTAAGAACGATAGATATATAGGCACGTTTTCGGGCGTTGATGGGTTGTAGAAATGAATATATTGAAAAGGTCTTCAACGTGGATGATTCCATAACTTTTCATTAAGAGGTGTGGTTTCATTGGAACATTTTTTAGCCACGGTCGTCTAGATTAAAGCAGATTTAAATTGCCTACCACTAGAGTTCCTATTTCCTGTCTGCATATTAACACAAACAGATTGTATTCTCCAAGGTAGTAGTCAGTATATTTGTGATAGTAAATTTGCATGCCGTTTTTGTTTGCTGTTTGTTGTTGCACACATCATCATCGATGGTTTCACTATAGTGGATAGTTTGAAAACTAAAAATTAACTACGAGGGTTTTAGGACGAATACCAACGAAATAGCGTTGTTGACAGAAAACCCGCCCGAAAACATTTCATTCAACTTGACGCTGAACCTACGTTCGGCTAGGAGATCCTCAAGCCACCTGAGCAAGGGCATTTTGCGGCCATAACTTTCAAGTTTCCTTGACAGGATGAAATGGTCAACCATAACGAAATCGTTAGAAAGATCAACATAGGCTACATCAACAGTCAATTCTGCGCTTGTGCCTTTTGCTTAATTTTGCGACGCGCGACCGCCCCTTTGCGAAAACCCTATTGATTCACGGTAATTCATTTCGAATTCTGTTACCTTGTTTCAGGCAGGTTTTTCTGATAAGCTGCCTACCACCACAATTGCCACTGAAGGCAAAACCATTGGTTGATAATCTTCTGGGTCTTGTTTTCATTAACGTTTAAAAAACATATGTGATTTTTACCTGTTTCCGGACTTTTCGTAAACAGTTGGTTGACAAAGACCGATTACCAAGTACTGTTAGCTGTTGTGTCAATTTGTTGATACAGATTTTCAGGGGAACAAGAAATACACAGTCTGGACAGAATAATTTTTGAGTCATTGGGTTCTGTAACCTGATTGCGATAGTTCAATTGATTTATATGCTGTACGTTCAAAAGTAGTTCATGCTGTGCACCGATGTCCATTTAGGTACTGTTCATTCAGGGTGTTGGCAACCCCCACGTCTGTACTGATAAATCCACTAAAGGGTTGGAGTTACAAACTGCCGTCTAATTGTCCGTGCGTGCTGTGACATTGAGTCGCATGATACAAGGTCAGTTTGTTGTTGTCATTAACTGCTCCGTACTAAACGATTCAATGTAATCTGATGTGTGGTTCTATTTTTCAGACGTCTTGTGTTCGTGTTAGTTAGAGAACAGTTTATTGTAACCAGGTTGACAACCGCATCCGAGACTTCCTCAACGATTTCCTGTCAGCAATAATTTACGATCAGTGTGGTGATGAAGCTAGACCATTCAGCTTTGCAAGTCCGTGTTGTTTTCACCACATGTAGAAGTCGATCTCTAGATCGTATCATTCAGGTTGGCCAGTGTCACTTGCCAGATTGCTTCAAAACAGTTGCCATGAATACTTGAGATCCTTACGTAAGAGTCTAAATAAGGGGCTATACAATACTCTTTACAGGTTTTTCCACTGTTACAAAACACGTGCACCAGTGATGGACAGATAGTCACTCTGTATGTTCTTACTGCACTAGTTTTTGGTGGTGCCTATCATAAATGGGTTTGGCCAAATGCAAATATTATGAAGCTCGTCCAATTTGCTGAATATTGGAATTTCAGTGAGACAAAAAATCAACAGGATACAGTTTCAGTGATCACATCGAACATAGCAAATAAATCCGCGGAGAGGTTTAACGAGCGAGAAAGGCTTAGTGAGCATGCTGTTATGCACCTTGAGGCCAACATTCCAACAGCGGATGGTTGCACGTCAGGGTATTTTTGTACTCCTAGGCTGGATTCGGCATGCGCGTAGATTGCTTAAGGCATCCCTAGGGTGTTTTGTTTGGAGTTTGTGATGGATACAATTTCCACCCTCATATATGACATTTCTTGGACTGTCATTCTGGTAAGTAACTCTACTGAGCAAATGTAAGCGGATGACAGGCAAAGCTGGAGGCACTTCTTTCGTCAGTTGTTCCGTTAAAAACCCACTCGCGTTAGTCGGGACGCTCCAGCATGACATGAATCAACCACTTGATTAGGTCTGTATTTTGTAGGTAGCGAATGACAATAAAGCCAAATCCATGAAGCTAAGTTGTGTAGCAGTTTGCGCAAGTGTGAGGAGTCTGAATTCATCCGTTTTATTTATCCGCTGATGCGTCCTTAGATGATATTTGGGAAAAGCTAAATGTCTTGGGAACTCCAATCTTCCTCCGAGTGTGTGAGTGCACTCTAAACACCTGGATTTCCACTGGACTGCCTATGGCAACATGAACCACAATGTTATGCAGCTTGTGCTTCATCACTTGATCGACAATATCAAGCCGGAAGCTCAAAGTTTACCTTTTTATGTTCATTTACATGACCATCAGGTCGTACTAAATGTATGTTACTGAATAGTCCCGCAGTCGGACTGTTTCCACTGGATCTCTTAAATAGTTCTGCTTGAAACACATCATTACCATTCATGAGTTGATGAGTAATTCGACATTTTTGTTTAGTTAAAAACCCATTTTCTAGTGGTCAGATGGACTCGTATCACTGACTGAGACGATACGCCCTTGCACTGTAGATGTTCCATTGACTCGGCAACGCCGCCACACAAGGTTCTTAACTGTTAAGACAATCGCTGGCTTGAGTTCCACCGAAGTCTGAACTATCTACAACTAGACTCCTTCTAAATCTAATACAAATCTGCCGCACTACTTTCCGATCATCCTAATGGTCAATTTCATCAAAAGTGAAGCACCATATTTCTAAATACTTCAACAAATGTGTGAACGGATTGGTGTAGAATATTAGGGATTGTTTTACGACAAAGAATTTTGCTGATTTTTCAACACGAAATCTTTAGTGAATCTTTTTCAGTCACAAAATAATGGAGACTATGTTCCACCGAAAAAGCTAACATTTGTCACTATATGGGAAAAATGAAAAATGAGTGATAAAATTAGCATTTTGTTGAACGTAGTTTTGTTCAGCATCCCAATGATGATTGTCAGCGATGAAAACCATAAATCTTCTGGAAAAATAAATTAACTCGTTGGCATGGAAAAAAAAATCAATAGGTGAATTTCCTGGAACAGTCAGTGTAACGTCGAGGGATAGTCATGAAATATCATTGACCTCGCTGGTATTCACTTGAATACATTTGAACTGTATATTCACGGCTACACATGATCACGTGATGATGTCCTCCAAGGTAAGAGTTGGACTAGAAAGTTATGTACGACAGACGTGTCATATTTGAAGTAAAATAGAGTTCAACAAAAAACACTGATACTGCTCTCAAGTTCAAGCATTTGATTAATTCCACATGAAAAGCAATTTGTTACAGAGGAGCGTAGAGGGTTTTATGTGCCATTTTATGTAACTCACTTAGATGAAGCAAGTTTTCCAAGTCCCTTTATTATAGGAACGAAAGCAGACAAAATTAATCCTTGAGGTTTACTTGCTTTATTGTTGTGAGTTGTTAGTTGGGCGGGCCGTTTAAAACCGGCTATCATAAAAGACGTCAGAAATAAATGCACTGCTGTAAAAAGTCATGTTATCTGTGAACTGGTTCTAATTTTTGTTAAAACAATAATGGTACTTTTAATATATTCGTTTGTTGTCCATTTTTCTTTGCCACAGAAATGCGTTAAGTTGTTAGACAACAGTTTTTCTAAGCTGCTTGTCATGAGCATCTGAAGATCAGTGCCCGTTGAATCATACTAACAGTGGACACATTACTTGAGGTTTGCTTTCACAGTTCAGTAGAACAAACCAAACGTGTTTTCTGTCGTAACTACCTATCTTTATTGGCAATTACGATTTCCAGCGCGGATACAACTCAATTGACTCACTACTTCTCGAACGATAAACGTAATACGTAGGTAGGACCTCTTCCCGCAGTCGATTTTCTCTCGGCCTCAAACATGGGAATGAAGTTTGCAGAGAAATTACTGCATACGATAGTGTGTTAATCACATGAGCGAGTTTTGCCAGTCGATGTGGTTGATAAAGTGTATTACACACTTCCGTACCAAAACTTTCGAGGTGACTCACACCGTTACCGGCAGATTCAGTGTTCAATTCCCCGCTAGTTCGATATATCCTTAAAATGTCAAAACTTTAATGAGGTGGACGGTTTCAAAGCTGGTTGTAAAATACAAGCTGAATTTTGTAAATATTGAAACATGTGGGCTGTGAATTTGACTTTTGTTTTTGTATTTATTTTTCGAACTTTACATACTCTTTCCTAACCAGCAGTTGGCCTGTTCATGTTACCTCGTAACTTAGACTACACACAAAACTTACTTACTATTCGTAATTGTCCGAGACTTAAGAACTGATGAGTTTTCTGTGATTGTCTGACGCCGTCCTAGTATTTTTCAGTCACGAAAGGCTGAAACATTCCTGACACACCGACTGCCAGACATCCGTTTCATGTTTTTGTCCAGCCCATGCTGTTTTCGTTTCGTACACCAATGAGACGAGCACATATTTTAGAGCTACAAAATATCAACGTATTATTGTCATACAGTATAGACTTTTAAATGATTATTCACTTTATGCTTTTTACACGTCTTACCCAAGTGTGTCAAGCAACACGTTTTCTAAGTTTTACACTACGAGGAAATAAAATATGAACCATTTTAGTAAGGAGATAGATGGAACACAAGATATGTTTCAAAACCAGGCGCATTCTTGTATCAGGTACATAACGGTGGGTTGTCCGAAAGAACAGTTAACTGACAGCTAATCTTATGGGTTTTTTGTTATTTGTTTCCCTCACGAACAGCGTTGTGAACTAATAGTTTGTCAGCACGGTTGCTTGCACATTTTACGTCGCCTTAAAAGGTCAAAATAAGTATGGTTAAACTGAGTACATCGTGATCCACGGGAATAAATTAGTCCAGGAAGAAGATTGCAGAAACTCTCCTAAATCACTTAGTGCATTGGAATACGGTCAATGTTTAGCTGAAACCATGAAAGTTGAGCAGTCAGATGAACCTGGAGAACAACATGAGAAAGTTTAGTGAGAGAAGCCATATGAAACTATGAATAGAAAGTACCGTAAATAGAAATGAAGTTAACTGCTTTTCGGATACCTCATAATCGTTTGTCGTTGTATCTATATGGGCTGCATCAGTGACTTGCTAGGGCGTCCATTCAAGGTACCAAACAATATTCATCACACTAGCGCAATTACCATTTTCTTTTTTTTTTTTTTTCAAAAATTTACACTTTCAAGTCAGTCTGCGTCCAACTTTATTTCATTACTCTTTCTTTTGCCCTCTCTTTAGATTTTTGCCTATTTACTTTCCTGTTTAGTAAATAACCGAATGGTAACAGTAATCTCCATCTTTGTACCCTTGATTTAAGGCTTATCAACTTTGCATACATCCATTAAATTGTCTGCCTAGACTATTCATAAATGTTCAACCAGTTTACCCAATCGTATAAATTGTCTACGTCTGTATCAGATCTCAACCAACAAACAGAATTCATACTGTTTTCAAGTTATTCTAAAATCAGGCAGCTTGTTTACTCCTCCGAAATAAACTGTGTAATATTAGAGTGGATGCATTCTCTAAAGCATTTCCGGCAAATTTTTATCTAGTGGGGGATATTTAGACGTCTGTAGAGTGATTAACCTGATAAGTCTGGTTCTACTGGAACTTCTGCTTTCAACCATGTGAACGTATGCTACTGTTGACCGAGATAGTTCAATTCAAGTCACATACAGATTTATTACACCCGGTGACTGAATCTGAAGCTACGTAAGTTCAGCCAGTGAACAGAAAAACGGGCATGCTTACAGTTAAGAAAAACACTTCGTCCAAGAGTAGAGAAAATTGTTCCAAGGTATGCCAATTACAAATTCACTAAAACCAATCAATTTGTCACAATGTAGAGATTTTCTTATTTTTATCTACAAACGATGATTTATTTCTGTACAACAACCTTTTGTATCATCTTTACATGTTGTTCACATTGATAAAAGTGACCTTATAATACAGTACAAATTTTGTGGATGTCGATCTGCTCTCCTATCCGTTGCGTAGTCGTTTGACAATACTACACGAATCTATCATCCAATGTTTTTTTTTAGCTACGTTGTACCACGAACATCGTCGCATCCCGGATCGCCCTTCAGCAGTCCACGACAACTCTGTGATATTCCCCATTTCCGGATACCGGTAATTTGAAATATTGTGGTGGTCATCTTGCACACTTGTGAACAATTCCTGTAAGTCAAATCTTTTTGATTATCGTAACTATTTTGTCTCATTCTTTCATTTTGTTATCACCGATAGCCTAGTGAGTTACACTCGCATTTACCTAGTCTATTCAATAATTCGTTTTGACCACTACAACAGTAACAATAAACTCAAAGCAAAACATACGCCTCGCAGACTTCTGTCCAGACATTGATTTGAGTACCATACATATTTGTTAAAACTTACCTACAATAGTTTTAAGGCGAGGGCGAAGAACAATCTCATGATAAAGGTTTCACAGACCTTAAAATGTCTAAAAAATAAGTTGGACTTGATCAAATAAGTGGACAGCACTGCGTTTAGATAAACATTCGGTGCAGAACTTTGCAAGAAGACCGAGAAATACAACAAAAGACTTTAGTTGACAAGAGAGAACGTGGTAGTGAACAAAATTATGATGTACTGTTAGAGTAATAAGAAAGTTTTTGGTTGCCATGAGAACAGAGCGAAATATCAAAGGTTAGATGACAGTTTGGCGAGAAAGGAGCAATTATACCAGTCTCAATGAATCTTCTGGCAGGATAAAAAGTAATATTATCACAACCTGTAGAGTTTTATCCTGATTCTTTCGTAAATAACACACAAGTTATCTGAGTTGCAACCTCTTAAAAAACGTGGCTTCAGGATTTATTACGAGTCGCACAATTGTAAAAATAGTGATCCGCCTCGTTGACAAGGAATTAGTTCTGCAATGCCGACTCAAATGGCTTAATCATTTTTGATTTTGGCAGGTTTTCGGATTCTTGTTCATGATTCATAACAGTGAGATGTCCCCTGGATTCGAACTTTTTAATGATCATCACCTTCAATAGACCGTAGGTTGTTTTTTTGGCAATGTTAGTTTCAGAAAACGTATGGATGTTTCATTGTGGGGAGGTCATCGATTTGGATTGTTGCGAGCAAATGGGTTTTTAGTAAACTTCGCAGGTTGATTAGGAAATAGAACGTATCCCCCCTCAAACAATCATGGAGCCAAAGTTACAGTCTCGTAATTCCATTAATCAAGGATAGGATTTTGTCTGGACTTTACAACTTACTGTAAAGTCATTCCGTCTACATGATGAGGGTCTTCTGCTGCCAATCTCAGTTAGTTCTAGAATGACCTGACGTGCAAAACTATAGAAACAATGAAGTCCAAACAGAGGCAAATTCAAAGATTTCTTTCTTCTTCTTCAGAGTAAGAAGGCATCAATCCAAGAGAGATCGTGTAGCGTCTAATCGCTCCAACTAATTATCTCGACATGCACCACCATTGTTGTCTCCGACCCAAGACTTGAAAGACACAAATATCTGTTAGTGAAGTTATCCGAGTAACACATTTTACCAGTTACTTTAAAGTTGTTTGAGAAAATCCGCCTCTCGCGTGGATAGATCAAAAAGGGTTCAGTCTGAGTAGATCGACTATGCGGACAAAACGGTCGAATAACTTAAGTATGCAAAAAACGTGTATTCTTGTGTTGAAATGTGATGTCAATAATTATAATAAAAAAAACAGGATCAGACTATAATAGAGAGTTCAGTTAAATACTCAGCTTGTTATGGTAACCGGAATGCAGTCCGTTCAGGTAGATCGAGTGTTTTGCAATCATACCCCACTGGAATGAATAAGTACTCATCAACTCTAGGGATAACGAAATTTTCCATCGTTAAGTTCTGAGACATGATCGTCACCGTCGTCGATTTCGTCATCATCGTCAGCAATAGCAGCATCGTCATAATCCTCAGTGTTGTTCCCATTAGCTTCTTGTTTACTATTTTCTTATTCTGTTAAAATTAATAACAGTCGTCATCTTCAAGACTAAGTGGGCAGTGTGTATTTATTGCCATAAGATATACACATGACTGTTCTGAATGTTTTATTCAAACCACGTTTTACTGTCCATGTAATTCCATGAACAGCCTCGCAAATATTTGAGGATACAGGAACTCTCAGACTTGTGAATGTTAATTAAGATCATCGCAAGTCACCATAAATGCGCATGCTGGTACGCACAACATACAGTTGCCTCCGTGAGAAGCGACAGTCCATACTGAATTGGCATAACCGAGTACAATTATGTAACTGTCTCTTGTCAGTAGTACATGGTGATCCACTCTCCTGGGTACCAAATTTTAGGAACATCACAGCATCCATATATCATGGGCGAATAAATCACGTTGTACTTGTTCTTAAAAATGCAGGTTTCTATTTGTGGGATCTACCTGGGTGCTAACTTAGTTGTTTAATTAACGTATCTTCCCCAGGCGATTGTTTGTCATTGACAAGCTGCCAGTTTCTTAATCTATTATCTGGTTTACACTTGAGATGGATCACACCTAGCTTAGTTTCTACAACACCGCGTTTATAACAGGATGAAATGATCGATCGTGCACTGTGACAGATGGTGTGCAACTTTGCAAAAACATCATACTTATCCGGTCAGCCGATTTCACACTGTAACATTCACGAAGTTTCTGCCGCTGGAGTAATTAAGAGTAAACTTTTGACTACCGCACACAGTTCTGGTTAGGTTTATTACAGTTTGTTAACTTCTGGTGAGTATCTAAACGATTTATCGAAAAGTCCACCGTAACGTGTAGTGGACCGTGTACCGGGGAGTGAATGGTGGTTTGTTAACCCGGAATGCGTAGACAGAGAGAGAGAGAGAGGGAGAGTTAGCTCATTAAATACATAAGCGACATCCGTAATGCAGGATGGGATAACGGATCACGAATCTCTTGAGGGTTTGTTAGCAAATCGTCCAATTGTCCCTGACTAGCCAAATGACTTATTTTGCATAGTCACATCCAATCTACACACCGTCAAAAAACTGTCCCCTAATCATCCACGTAGGTGTAATTTTCCTTATATGCTATATAATTTTAGATGAATCCCGCCTGAGCACCATGATGGAACCTCATTGGAAAAGTGAACGATTGTACATCGTAAGGAACTAGGCCCATCGTCGTAAGCCTTGCGCGTCACTGACCTTGAAGATCAGACGTCTTCCAGGATGTATTCCGACTCAACTTTTCAGTGAGCTCGTTTGAGCTTAACTCACCATTATACCCACAATAGCCTTTCCCATGGTCTTGACCAGCTCACACTTTAGTATCTCATCTTTTATCTATGCATTTTGATCGTAAGCGACCAATCGATCAAAATCTCCTAGGCTAAATTTCGCTTGTGAAAACCTTAACATGTGATTGGTAAACTTTTCAAGGAATCACATACAGTCTGTTGATCACTCAGTGGTATGATCTGAAAGTAAATATAACAAACCGGAAAGTCAGGACATCAAAGATGAAATTCTTAATATGAAACAGGAAATAAGCTGCAAGAATTCACAAAAAGCGTCAGTCAGCGGACTGTTTGAATAAGAACGCATTGTCTATACTTCCGCCTGCAACTCGTTATAGTCGATGTGGGATAGGCGCTAATGCTGAAATGTTTTACCAGATTGCTTGTCTAAGGTTACCTAATAGATCCATCCATCAGTTGTTCACTTGTAATTTTGCAGCAACGGAATATAACAGAGTAATTGAATAAAACGTTCCTTAGTTTTTAGCTTCCAGTTTATGCTTGCAAACAGTCATCTGTATATCAGAAGGATTTTCCAAACGGTTGACGTGATGCACTTTTGTTTCGACTTGTTTTGACCTCATCAACACCATGCACTGCTTGAAAGTTTTCTTAACCATCCCTTGGGTCGTAATGGTTGCTTGCTAGTTTGCAGAACAAAAACACAACGGCTGATCGGTTTCAACCAGTGATAAAGGAGAGGGTTGCAGATAATGAAACCGATTTATCTACATCTTTTCAACTCAACTGCCTAGTGAATGGATATACATATCATTCTTCAAAAATCAAAAGATAACTTCCCAAGCGTTCACGTTGATCATGAGATCCAGCTATCTGAAGATCAATTTCCACGAATACGCTGATGATGAGAGTGTTAAACCACTCAAAAAAACACCCAATATTTTGCATCTGAGAGATAGCCTACAAATGCTGAACATACATTGACGTGTGCAAAAATATAACAAGAAGGTTCGCGTTGTAGGCGAAGTATAACATTTCTGCTCTAACCTTCACGAATTGTTCATCGTAGATGTATTCTGTAGTAGTGTAAAACATACATCGCAAAACTGATTACATGAACTTTCGCTTATAGAACCTCAGTTCTCTGCTACTACGCGTGTTATTTGTGTAGGAAATACATATTAATTTACAAAAACGAGTTTGCAGTAAATAGTGCTATAGAGTTTCGCGGTTTATTTTTCAAAAGCACACTCCCGATGGATCATTTAACCGAAAGTGCGAGTATTCCATCATCCAGCGGGATACCTCAACGTGGAGGGGTTACATCCAAGAGTCCACAGCGAGCGGATTGGGAACAACACGAGCAACGAGACGAACCGCTGAGCAACTAGATCGGACCAGCGGACGAGGAATGGCAGGTCGAAATCTCCCCAAATAGAAGGCGTCGGTCACACACATAAACCGGGTAGAAGTGCGCATGACGTGTGAACGAAAACCGCTGGGGGGGGGCTTTGTGTTATGGACTGGAATTCTGATTCAAAAACGCGAGCGCGAGCGTAGCATGGCAACCAGTGGGTTGGACATTAAAGATTGTGCTTTATTAGACGACATTTTCGCTACACATTATAAACTTATAACTTGCCAACTGTATTGTTACGAATCGCCATTCAGCCAGAATATTCTCAGATTGAGGTACACTGTTGTTGTGACTAAATTGTGCTTGGCTGTTCAGTACAACACTGAACACCATATGTAACCCATCATTGTCTCGTAGGTATCATATTCATTGACTTGTCTATGCATTCACACAAAGTGAGTCAATTTTCACAATAATTAACGTACTCATCTAGTTTTCCACGCATGTTAGCGTGAGCACAGTAACTTCAGTTTTTTTCACTTTCATATTTACACCAGTCTTTACACTGCAATACAATTTGGGCAAAATACGTTTAACGCAGGTGTACCAGGTGTTAGTTGATTTTGTTAACCTGCTCACAAAACCCGAAACATACAAGCATGCACAAAGTATTACGTATGCCACTAAAAAACATTCGTTCTACCATTGATTCGTCCGACTCAATTGTAAGCGAATCGAAGCAGACCTATTGATTATTGGAACACAACTCTCGGGGTAGATAGGAAGGTGAGCAGATTGCGTGAGTCTCGAAATGCGAAAGCCTAATAACTAATCGATAGGGCACTGCTCCAATTGATTTAATTATACATACTTTCACTCCATGACGGTCGTCACGACGTGGCTGTTATAACACACAATGCCAAAATCCCAAACATGATCCGAGTTGCCAGGTTACCGAAAAGAATTGGTACTCCCTAAAGAAATGGCATACGGGTCTAACTCTTCACCCACATTGCTATTAATAGTAGAGAGTTAGGTGTTTGTGGACAAGTAACGGTTATGTAACCTACCATCCCAACCAACACCACTACAAAAATCAATATTTTTGGACACCAGTCCGAAAGTTTCCAAGCAACAAATGAAACAAGAGAAGGAAATTTGTAGACATCTTCTGGAACTAGGTGGAACAGTACCAAGATATGAGTTTAGTCTGATTTTTGAGAGTTCCTTCTACAGTAGTTCTGTCAACCCGAATAACATACCAAATGCAATACAAAAGAATGACAACAAGACGACTGATTGCAAATTCGAACACGAGCTAAAAATTCAGCCTGAATCAATAAATGGTGAACAAACATTAGATTAAAACCCAGCCACTCCTGGTCAGAACGGATTCAAGCATCTCTTATAGTACTCTGAAGTTACACACGGTACTATTCCGGTGACTGCTCATGAAACAGACATATGAGGGGATACTTCCTCTAGATTAGTACGTATGAATACATGAGACAAATAATAACTGTCTACGTCCTCAGAAAGTTCATTGGCTATTACCATTGCTGAAAATAAGTTAACGTTACACACCTCGTCGTTATACGATACGTTATATGATACGTTATATGAATAAGAGAAAAAGCAAATTGAAAACACACATCCTTAATGGTATATCGAATAACGCAAGATGATGAATGGGAGACATAATGTGGAAAACGTTTAAGTGTATATGGTTGGTCAGTCAAAGTCAAGGCACATACACAATGAAAGCGACTTGTGAGAGCAAGTTGCTGTTTATCTGATATATTCTTCATGGCTTTGAATGTACTGATACTCTGGTTGTATTTGCTTCATATATAGAAAAATTAGCGCAAAAGAGTCCGATTATTTTGTGTCTCAAATAGTCAACTGAATATGATTTCACATGTTCATAAATGTAGAAACACTGATGAGTCTTTAATATCCGCCGACCACCGGGTTGTCAGTTTTATCCCATTTCATACAATCGATGAATTCGTGCTTTCAAAAAGGCCGAGTCCCCAGTTGCCTATACGCAGGGGTTATTTGATATGTCGGTTCCAAATGGGTGCTCGCTAAATTGTCTTTTTGCTAGTAAGACCCTCTGTTCAGCACCACAGAAATTGGGAAATGTGGAATATCATAACTTATGCACATTACTGATGTGAACTGGAGGTATTTTGTTTCATAGTATTTCGATGTGCATTATTCTTGACAGTTGTTTCATTCAGTCTTAGTTCAGACACCATTGAATAGTCAACTATGACTTGTTGGATAATGCATCTGAGACTACAAAAACAAGCTCTGTGCTTAGAAATATTTTGTGTACGTCTGCCATTTGCAAAAACGCTTTAGGGCGGTAGTTAGAAAATAGTTGGTAACATTTACTTTAACAGACCAGACAAGACTGCATGTATGTCTGGATTGCCGGTTGCAAATCACCTAGGCAACCATCACTCGATGTCATAACAACGAAGCTCGTTACATGAACCGTTTCTCTCAAGCTATCATACAACTAGTTAATCCAATTTTTACAAACATAGTGACATACAGTCTGAGGGTGTTTCTCATAATTACTGATTTGGAAGTTCAGTTCGTGTGTGTCGTTACTGAAAACAATTTTATGAGTGACATTTCAACTTTCTGAGTTCCTGTTGGCTCATCTTCTGTTTGTCTTTAAGTCGTTGGCAGCAGTTCAGTTCGGTTAGTCGACCTTTAGTCAGATGACTTGGTAGTTCAAAGAAACTCAACATACTCATCAATGTCATCAACCTAAGCTATCAAAAATCGATGTTCGGACGTGCGGTGTTAATCGCTTGAAACTTTACACTCGGTACTCTCTGTGTATCCATAAATCGACTAAACCAAAAGGTAGTCTGACTGGGGCGAGATTTTAAAATGACACTTTCGTACTCGATATCGTCGTTTTTTGTTAGTGCTTTGTCGGAAAGACAAATCCATCTAGTTGCGTGTTTAGCCAAATACACTCACCCTCTATCGATGGACCTGTTTTATGCTCAAAGGGCTCATTGATAGTGGGTAAGTGTTACACTTTGAAAACCCTTCTGTTGGATAACCAGATAAGATGTTGAATGATCTGTTAGTCTCCTACATTTCGACGACTTCCAGCGATGTGTGAGACAGAAAAATCTGCTTATGAAAGTTCTGGCAGTTATCCACTTCATAATAGTCAGTCGGCAGATGACGTCTTAGGTAAAAGACTTCGCCAGTAATACACACGAAGTGATAGATAGTTATTGGGACTAATCACTCCTTGTCACTTTTGTAACACGATTGCTCCAGGTAAAACTTCAGATGTCTAATCTGCGTTCTCCCTGAACTACGCACATGTGATGAATACATTACAAATGAGTAGTTTGGCAGGTGTTAGTAATTTGAAGGGAACACAACTGCGGAAACCTGACCTTCGGCCGGATTCAAACCAGGTGAACTTTAGAATCAGACCTGAGGGTCATAAATTTCATATTCGGATTCAGTTATCCACCGTCTGATATAGAATTCAGCATAGAACTCGCCACCGACTGTCCAAGTAGAATATCTCAAGCAATTCACGTTGGAATCTATCAACGCCACTACTGAGCACATAAATTGTAGTACTGATAATTAGGTTGACAGAGGTGATAGTTTAGAAGAGACCAAGTTGCTGAAAATCCGAACCTTGCCTGGATTCGAATCAGGGGCGGCACCAGCATACCCACAGGCGACAAGCGCAATACCATCTGAGCTATGAAGCCGCGCCGGGAGCTCGGAAAATTGGTATTGGTGGATGCCAGCATGAACTATCTGAGAAATCTTGCATGGGTGGTCGATTCCAAGGATTGTTTGATGGATTCCGTATGGAACAGAGAGACGGTTGTGTTACCAGGATCCAACTATCAAGCTCCCAAACGGACGACGTGACTCTATAGACCAGCTGGTCGTGCGTTTAATGCCAGTGATCAATGGTTCGAATTAACCCGGAGGCGTGAATTTTCATGACTGAGTTTCCTCTGAATGGTAGTGAGCCGGGTGACGTATCTAACTCTTTTTGTTAGTCTAAATTCATCGAAGACTCCGATCGCAGTGACAAGTGAAAATGGGGCTTGGAAAGCCGCTTATTAAGACATACTGGCTTGAACTGGTAGACTGGTGCTTTCACTGTTTGAGCGTGATTGCAGTTGATGCGTTCGAAAATGACTATGTGGGCAGTTAAAAACAACTCCCAACTGGACAAAATTCAAAACGACAGCTAAACAGTGGTATCTGATAGAGTAGTGCTAACAGACTGACCTTTTTAGACTGAAGCTGAAGTTCGGTCACACCTTGGAATTTATACGCTACACAGAACTAACGCTACGCTAAATAAGCAAATTCATATTCGAAGACGATTTCACAACCGAACGCTGAGCTCAAGCTGAAAGTGTATCATACGCTTGCCACTGAATCTGATTATTCTCTATGTTATTGAGATTATCAGATATCAGCTTTGTGAAGTTGCTTGAGTGATTCTGATGAAAACCGATCGAAAATAGATCACTCAGATCGCTCCGCCTGGACTAAAACCAGTGGCAGAATCACCATTTCGAGACGCGGCAAGTGCTCTATCAGATTAGCAAACACACCAACTGTTTATAGATACTGAACTAAAAAAATATTTGTATTATCATACGGATTAAGTAGAACGGTCAAAGTTCCCGTTTACGAGGTTCCAAACGTCTACAGAAAAGTTTTCAGAAGTAGCAGATGAGCAACACAGACAAATGTAATACTGCAGAAGATCTACAGCTGTCATGCTGACACTTCTACGAAAACCTTTGATAGGCACGAACATACCTTCACTTGTAAGTAAATTATGAATCTGAATTTCGTGAAAAGTGCGCTTGAACTCAGACCGAAATCAAACAGTTGACGATTACATATCACAGTGTTTGAGTGACAAACACTCAAGTATGGGCTGTCCGGTAGAGATAAACGGAAGAGCAAAGATGCATCCAAATGGTTGCACGTCACTTGTCTGAATTTAACAGAGGTTGCCTCTGTTAAACTCTCTCACTCGAAAAGCAGATAAGTCATTTGACAATGAGAATAATTCATCTTCTCACAGAAAATCTTTCTTTGTATGACAGAATACTCGAGGAAACTAACGTAATATTTATTTCACTTGAGTTCGATCTTCTATTCCGTCACCAGCTCAAGGTTATTTGTGGTCAGCAACTTCAACACAGTAATCAGAAGCAAAATATCGTTCGCACGTAATTTTAAGAAATAAATGAAAACGTTTTCGATCATCGTACTTATTTAATCATATCTTTCGCATTCAGATAGAGTTTTTAGTCAGTCACTTTTTCTATAGACACTAAACTCAAAATTTTGTTGTTGTTACCACCCGTCAGTAGTGCGAATATTTCCAGCATAGGGTTGATGAAGTCTGGTCCACAAAGCAACCGCATAGACTATTGCAGTGGTGACCTACAGAGATAAAAATGTTACTCCTAATCACAAGGTGATTAATGTCAATGAAAAAATATATATGTTACACGTGAATAAAAGAGTACCGAATGTACGTGATTAACAAAACCGTACGAAAAAATGTTAGAGTTTGTCAAAATCTTGACAGCTTAGCATAAAGGATTTTGGTTGTTGTGAATCACCACTTGATACAATAGGAGCTTGTGGGGAATGACAGACGAACGGGTTAATGTTAGAGTAGTTCATGACTTGTAATTCATTTGCCGGATGAAACTTTACAAGTCCTAGAGTCGAAAATCCTCAAGGTAGGATCGTGTCTTGTTTAACTGGCGTGCCAGCGTCAACACAGGATTTGTTGTTAAACATGCTGTGTAACAATGAATAGTCATGCTGATGCGTCGGATGGAAGTGTGTAACACAACCTGAGTATTTGTTGTAGGCGTGTTCGTAGTCAAGAACCATGCAAAGCAATGAACAAGATAGTGTGTTGGTGACAATGACACTAACTTTGCTGACAGGGTTGGAACCACTAGTCATACCAGATGATCTACATCAGGCACCTTATGTGGTCTTGAACGAATACGCATACACGTTTTTATGGCTTACATTAGCAACTGGAGTTCCGGGCAAAAGATCGTCAAATTCGGGACAAATTGCATAATAGGCGCGACATGTTAGAGAGGCGATTGACTTGAGTGCGTATAGGACAATTTCAACAACCTAATTATGGAGCGTTTACGAACAGGTTCATTGAAGTTGTGGTGATCAGTTTTTCAAGAACAACGACCTGCCAGATTCGGACGAGGTCATTCGAGTTCCTACAGACCTCAGTTCAGGTGCAATCGGATTATCATATCCAAACGATCAGCTGTGAGGTATTTTACATTTTCAAGACGAAATGGCAGCCCGTTGGGGTATTAACGGTCAGCAGGTGAATTAAAACGTCATTGGCCAACAGCCAATTAAGGGTTTACTGTCAATTTCTCACTTAGTACAATACTTCCAACGATTTTCTGTGAATACCCTGTTGATGGTAGCTCGTATTTGGTTCTTTCGAATCAACCAAACAAAACCAGGGGATCGACTTTTTGCGACAATTGGACTAACGGTTCCTAATTTCTGAGTTTGAACGCGATTTTGCAGGTCGCCTGATAGAATTGATAACCCCTGTCGTCTACTATTCTGCACAGTTGCATTGCAAAGGTTTTTAATGTCGATTGAACTCGCGTGATTTCGGTCAAAAAAAAATTATGCTGTGGTCTGAATGCTCTTGGTCGTCATTCTATTTAGGGTGCTTCACATACCTGTCTCATGAGTCACCTCAGAAGTACTTGATGGTATGGTGACCCTTCGAATCCCTCAGATCTTGTACAACCCAACTCAGATGTGGAATGCGGGCTGAGCCGGCACGTGGAAGCAGAATTCTGGTACAGTACACAGTTAGTGAACTGGTGTTTTACAGTATCTACATTCGGAAGTTTTCTGTAGTGTGACAAGATACGATCACAACATCAACCTGTTTTGTCGTTTAAGAGTATGTTGGTCTTATCAGGTACATGTTTCAGTGCAATTTCACGTATCACAAAACAAAGACTGTCTCGAATTAGAAATGGCCAGAGTAGACAGAATGTTTCAGGACTGATGTTTGGCTAGCGAAACTGGCAAATTTACATACGTAGCCAGCTTACTGAATCTGCTTCGAAAACACAGGAAAATCAAAACGACCTTAAAAGATACCAAGAAGAATAATTCAATATGTTAGGGGATATTATTTAAACAATAAATATTACTTTACTGACGTCAACACCATCTTGGAGAACGTTTTAAGATAGGGTAACTGTTAGCAAAAAATGGCTTGGTGGGTTCTATCAACGGATTCTTTTAAGTACATCTCAGTCTAACATTTTCTAATTCCCCGACAAACTGAAAAATGAACTTAACTTGATCTGCGGTAGAATTTACACTGTGACGTAGTTACTCATATGTGGTCATAATTTCAGTCTTTTACGAAACATTATCATCAGAGAAACCATCGAAAATTACGGATTTGAATGAGATGAACTCTGCTTAGCATGGCTACGCTTTAATTCGGAATTGTTGTCAACACAGCCGATAGGCCTTCGGTTGTGGGTTGAAACTTTGCCAAACAATTGAGTTGCGCGCCAAAACATTTTCGATTCATTGATTTGGGGGATAACTCGAAGCAGTATTTGGATCGACTCGAATTAAGCGACATATATTTTTGCGCAAGGAGAATCCAGGAAATTCGTACGGCTTCTAGTGTTCAAAACAAAAAAATGCTGAAAATTTTCTCAAATGAGTTTGCATTTTTTATATCGCTTCGACACATCCTAACAGTCTGAGTGATATCTTTGAGTGGACAAACCCCGATATCAAAACACTCCTCAATCTGGCATTCCCTGGATTTGTCAAGTTTGGTTTCACCAGTCGGCAGAAGTGATTCATTTATTCTCGCATGCTCTTTTTGTCATAAAAAGATGTCACTGGCAGGTGAGAAGTCAAACAGAATTAGGTGTTTCAGATAAAAAATGATTACAGAATCAACAGCAAAATTTCATCCTAAATTTTGATCAGTTCATAGTTGTCCTGGAACAGTACAAGAACAGGCTAAGCAGTGTTTTTCTTAAGACGTTTCCCAGCGACTGACATTACAAAGTTAATATATTATGCGAGCTTCACAATCTGGCCGTTTGGATTAAAAGCCGTAATTGTTTTTTTACAGGCAAAAATAAATTACTATCCTCATTGTGACGGCTAACTTATGGCTACTTATGACTGTTTCTAGTTACTCTGGCTCCAAATCTCATTTAGGGGGTTCCTATACAGGCATTCACAACGCAGTGACGATGGCAGTTTGTGAAAAGTCACTGAGTTTGCCCTCGTTGAATTTCATGTGGACGTTTGAAATGAAGTTATTTTTTTAAGGTCAACATAAATTTGTTTTGGACAAACTGACGAGCATATGCGTCTTGATAACCAGGGAATAAAACGATTGATGAATTGTTCTCAAATACCTTAGTCTGAACATTAGCTGTGACAGATCACAACCTCTTTACTCAAATAAACTGTCCCATTTATCCGGTTTCACAGTGTTCGGGGGTGGGAACACGGTTCACCAGCGACGAATTTTCGTAGTAGAGTCATGGGTAAGGTTACTGTTTTCCTACCTGTAGAATGGGCGTTTTCTTTTTGCTTTATCAGCTAACAGAACTGAAAACAAAATCCTGCGAGAATAATCTCACTCTAGTCACACGCTAACTGGAGTAAAAAGTTCTCCAATATAAGTGACACCTCCTATTTAAGAACACTGTTCATTCTCCGTGAAGTTTATCGCTAGGAGGAACATCTCTTTAACACGATCAAATTGAAACCTCACAATCTCGCCAAACCACGTAACTAGCCTGAAATGTATAGGCAGGCGTAAATTTTCATACGTTATATTCACACTTCGTTAACTATAATAAATTTTGCCTGTGTCTTTATATTGAGAATACCCACAGCAACCATCTAGTGACTTCTTAAGGTTCAGTTGCTAGTACAATGAAACTCATGATTTAGGTCACCAGAGTTTTGATACTGCAACAAAACAGTAATATTTATTAGGGGTCAAACTAACCATGGACACTGTGAAGCAGGTGGATTTGGGTGAAATCCAGCCGGGTGTAATCATTGTGATACCAAGTGATCGGAACCCTTGAGCAATGTTGGCTGCCACTGCCAACTTGTGTCTAGGGGTGTAATTTGATCAACAAGACTCATTCGCATTCAGTAGCTATGACTGTCAGTTACCAACGTTGTCCACATCGTCATTACATTTTTTTGGGATAAGCAGTCACTGGGGCACATGAAGATGACATACGAAAAACCGGTCGTTTGAGTGACTCGTAGAACTAGCAAAATGCACCTTCACATTGTGAAAACCGACTAGCTGAAAACCCGTCGCGGATGGGGGAATAATGATATACGGAAGGAGAGGAAAACAATAAATACTTACTGACCAGTAGTCGGGGATTTGGTTTCAGTTGTGGTTTCAATTGTGTGGGTAATGTTCAACTTGAAATAAATAATTACTCGTGCAAACAAGCAGGTTTGCAAGAAAGAATCTGTGCTAAGTATTTACGTCCTCGTGCAAATAAACTTCTATCAGCAGTACAGTAATACTACACCAGATCACTGCTGATCCCACAATTAGTCTGGAGAACACTAATTGGTCGTTAGCGTGATCTCAGACTTGCTAACTTAATCGTTGTGCGATATTCTCAAAGGTTTATCTGACACTAAACAAACCCCGAGAGAGTGTGTTACGGTTGACAAGTCTTTTTCTATATGGATAGCTAAACGGTAGACCTATATTAGCCTGTAACATAGGGTGTATTGCAGAATTTATTGATGTAAGTGAGGACGACGAAAAGATGATTAGGGCGGAAGGTATATGGGATGCATCCGAGGAAATAGCACCCTCTATGATGCTTTAGTCCGTACACATCGAACGTCTACGCAGAATATACCACAAACAGATTGGGAAGTACTGATGGTTTTGATGGACTTGCCGGATTTATTTGGTACGTCAGTTAAAGATGAACAAGTAGATGTCTGATTTTAACAATTTCTCCAAACATTGAATATATTCACATCACGAGGTTGCATTTTGTCGTCGTATGTGTTCTACCTGGCGTTATGAAAATGGAACCTGCTGCCTGTTCCACAGCAAGAATCAGCCTTTATAAACAAGCAGCTTAGCTGCACGTGTAGATTAGGCGTTGTCAGCAGGATAGTCTTCCTACAGCTTTCGTGGCCCTGCTTCATTAATTATACTTGTTATAGATACAACTCGCTCAAAAACTGACAAAATTCCTGTTCCTTCTTCAGATTAACTGCCAAGTTTCCAGATGATGAAATAAACTAGTCTTCACGGTAGTCTCGTATACGCAACTTTTAAAGTTCTGTGGAGCGTCTTCACTTTGCCAGATATATTCTGAATTAGCGAGTTCATTTGTAGCCTGGGAGATTCTGTTTTATCCCGGCCATCGCTGATGTAAGCTTTTGATTAAGTTAACCAGCCAACAAGCGCTAGAGCTTCATCATCTAGCACTATGTCTACTTAATCACAGCAGTCATGTACAAAATACTTTGCTTTTTGAGATGTGCACATAAATCAGTAGCTGTTCAGTTTGACATTTATTATTGAAATGCACACTGAGGAATAATCAGGTTGCTGTCATTTCGGTGAGCAACATTCTTACACACTGAGAATGTATCCTGTGAGCACCATTGAGTAGTCATGAACGTTGTTCGACACAAATCGAAATCCATCTGAAGCTGATTTCAACTTTCAAATTTAGGCTGGCTTTTCCGTCATACCCCTTAAACTTAATTTTTCTAATTGTTTGTCAGTAATGTGTCACACACACACCGGCTCAGGTTTAAAGTACCAATCACGTTGTCTATAACGCCACTGCTTAAAAACACGATGCGGAGTTATTCATCTTAGTAGAATTGCCAACATTTATACCACAATAATAATCCACGATAAGCTGGGTGAAATCCAGCTTACTCAAACGTCATTTGTGGGAGTAGTTCTATGTAAAACCTGGTGAAGCATTGCCAAATGGACCAGTTGTAGTGAAAAGCAAAGTGGAGTGATATTGTTGCGGAATACAACCGACTGAAATCGAAATTTACATTCTTTCTGCACTGTTGATTGCATTTCAAATCTGTGGGGTCGGACCTAACGTTGTACTTAATAAAGACCGTTTGAAATCGGTCAGAAACCTCTGTAATCCAATTCTTCCAAAGCATCTTCCCGTCCATTTTATTTAAAACTTTGAACAGTAGAAATATTTACCTACTAAGATAACCAAGTTTCATAACTGTTATCATTAACTTTTGCAACTTCAGCATCTCTTATTTCGAATTATCAACTTGGAGGGCTTGCACAAATTGACACGTCTGTGATTGATGACTACAATCTGTTTTCTGTGCCCCTTTTTTATTTCCATCGTCGAGTGTATCAGCCAGGTAAAGGGTGCTATTTAATAGATAACTTCGGACAACTATTTGTGTTATCTAAATGTAAATCCGCATGAAGAACGCTATTTCACTCGTCAACAGAGATTTTAACTTGCTTGCAAATGGTATTCAAGGCACAGATAGCCATAAGTTAAAAGTTTTCCAGTCCACCCACGGTAAGGTGTACAAAATTCGGGTAGGAAATAAATTGTTTATGGTTACTGAGAAAACATACTGTCTGGACATTCAATTTGGACGGACCATGCATGCAGTCCGACTGTAATGAAACAGTTTGATTTCACCACCTTCCCGGGCCTATACTTTGTAGTGGCATTCTTTGGTAGAGACCATATTCCACATCACCTGCGACTGGATTGTCAGCATTTGTCGTTCGACAACTGACCACTGGTTGTGGCAGAGCCAAATTTATTCTGGAAACCCATTTGTTTGTAGAAATCGGAGCAGTACAGTCGATAAACCTCAAAGGCATTGACAGTTGGTAGGACTTCTTGCTAGTGGAGACGGAAAACTTCAAGTGAATGATGGGGACAAAGATGTTTGGCAAGGTGTGTTAGCTTGTAACGTCTGAATACGCATTATGGTAACAGTTGACCAGTGAGGCTGTACGAACTAAGGAATAAAAGGGTATTGGTTATCTTGATTTCATCTACATCGTCAGATTTGGTCAAGAGGTGGTGGTGATTGAACTAACTCCAAACTATTAAGAATCAACGGGAGTTGAGTGTATGCCAACCGAGAGCTTGAGCAGAACCTTTGAAGCAGAACCGTTTATCACACGAAGAAATAGTTGGGTTAATGTCATCGGTTGCTGACTGAAACTAACGGGAACTTTACGTTTTTCCGTTTCGCTGGAATGCGGGTTTCTCAGTATCGTTTTACGAAAAGACTTAAGATAAAATTTGTCCATCCTTTTCTGCACAACCTCTTTGGATGTGGCATTCTGTCGAACCGGACGACCGATTCTCTTCTGACGGGTAGCAGTGACTCATTTAATGACTTCTTGGAGTGATAGTTTATTTGCAACTTTTAACACTCGGTTACTCTTTGAGATGTTACAGACGTCTATAGTTTGTAAAACTCTTTAACCACACTACGCAGCGCTTGACAAACAACTGATGACAAGCCTGAATGCTTGTCGTTTAACTTCTGTGTGATTAATTAGCGTTTTCATTGCTTTCTATGTTATTTCCACTGGGCAGTTTGGGCTGAAAATGATAATCATCAGGGGGTAAACTATAGAACGATCCAAGATTTTGCTGACGTGCCTGTTAGTTACTTTTTGATCGGATGCGTTTTGTCCTGTTTGTCCATAATCTGCTAGTGATTAATACAGAAAGACTATTTTGTAGCGATAATCACTTTTGTTTGTTAAACTGCCCTCTATTTACAACGGTTTTTGTGGAATTCTCGATTAGAATGGTCTGTGATGTTTGACGAGACAGTGGTTGCTAACACAATCAACTCTGATTCAAAGGATGAGGATGTTATCGATAGTCAGTTTCATGGTGCTTGCCCGGATGTTCTACATACACAAGTGTTCTCAGATCAACATTCTGTATTCACGGCGTCGTTCATCACTATTGCCTGATAGACTACGCAGGACCACCAGTTCGGGCTATTCGCCTCCTCGGATTGCAATAAACTGACGATAATCATCCGATCAACTTGATTACAATAAACCCACTCGGCTTGACACATGCAGTTAATACACGTAAAACCTGTCGCTAATGAGTGAGTGTAGTAGAAGAACTTTCCGAACCATCTTGAATATAGTTCACTTCGAGTATGTGTTTTTCCCAGTTTTCGCATATTGTTCTTGCAATCTTGTTTAGTTAAATGGTTATTGGTTCGTTCTCAAAGTTGTAGGTCACAAAACCCTGAAAGAGTCATCCGAGATTCAGGAACAAGCTGTGAGCACGATCAACCACTGTTATAAATTAACAGATTTGGTTTTAGCTTACATAAAAAGTTGGCTGTCAAATAGATTGACGTGCCAAATATAGCGGTACTATAAAACTGAGTAAAAAATTATCATTACACACAAACCTCGAATTACTGATAAGTAGTTTGGCAGATTTGATAATTTAGAAGAGACCCATTTGCGAAAAATCTGGTCTTCGACTGGATTCGAACCAGCGACAGTGAAATTTCTGAGTTTCCGGCGTGGCTTCGTAGCTCAGCTGGTAAAGGGCTTGCCGCCTTTTGGACAAGGTGTTTCTGTCGCTGGTTCGAATCTAGCCGAAGTCCAGATTTTTCGCAAATGAACCTCTTCTAGAATACACACAAATTTATTTATGTTCAAAGTAACTGCGACGAGTAGCCAATTTTTCAAAGTATTACTGGCTGTTACCTATCCGTCGCCCAGCTCTGTTTCAAGGCACGCCGTGGATGCGCGCGACAGTAAACTACCCTTTATTGAAGACATCCTTTCTCACTGCCCTAATCATTAGGAGAATATAGAGCATTACTCTGGTATGCGTTATGGCAACACAATCAGACGATCGCAAACTGTTTTCGTCGCTAGGCGACGTTAAAGGATGAAAAACAACAAGGACATTAGCAGATTTATCGCGCAAAGTTATATGAATGACTGTCACCGAGTTTTGCTAACACATTTCAACCAATTGCACTGTTATTTCGTTTAAGAGGCAAAACTTATGAAAGAGATAAGAACAGTTGGACGTCTACTCCACCGTGTAGAATCGGGTTGAAATGATTAATAGTTTAGCGCCAAATGAACGAAACTGAGAGCAGAGGTTTCACTTTTGTTATTAAAAAGCTGAACGTACAGATAAGAATACTATTTGTTTCCGAGTTTGGAAGTAGAAACTATGATCCTTGAAATGTTTGCTTACCAAGAACACAACAGAGATCATCAATAGCTGGGATGTATAGTTTTGCAGAGGATGCATGTTGACGACAATAGTTACTTGACTGGATAAGCTAAGAAGGATAAAAGATATATTTTCTTGGTGGTGTAGATCTGATCTGTGATTGAACTGACTACCCAGAACAGCTCATTGGATCTACACGTAAAGAAGATGCCTTACGAATTTACAGTCTGCTCAGCGAATCGATAGGCATGAATCAACTCAAACAATTGTGGACGGTTATCGTAACGTTAATAACCAATAGTTGCACTTACACTCATATACGAACCGATATTGCATTGCAACTTACATTGTTGACTTCTAGCAATTTTACAGTTAAAAACCCCTTTAAGAAGCTCATTTCAAATACTTTTGTGGAAGGTTGTCGTCTGGTGCTTGCAGATCTCAAAATGAGAACACTCCTTGGACATACACAGAATTAAGTACGACTTGGTCGTGAATGTTTCGGGTGATGTTACTTTGCATCAGACACTCGGATATCGACATCGCTATACTGAAACAAACGTCGTGGTACATTTTTTAACTAGTTTTATGCTTTCCGTGTCCTGTGAGCTATCTTCTTCATACGGTGATTCTATAGACATATTTTCATCCGTAGCAGTCCTTGTGTACTCTTGCTAGAAGCCAGGCAAATATTTATGGATAGCCGCAGACAAAGTTCGTCAAAGGCAAACATCACCTTTCTCTTTCCATGTTTGTGGGTGACGTTGTGGATGGTTCTATTTCGATAAATTTTCCGTCCAGCAATAATCTGACTGATGTTTGAGTGTGAGCGTCATATCACATCAGTAAGAGCTGAAATTCATTTCAGTACTTCCGTTTGAAGTGGATTGACCAAAAGGCCTACCTGACTTCAAACGCTACAGTGAAGTGTGAGTGGCGTTCAATTTGAGATATCGTACTGGTTAGCCCTTCGGTAGGTAATTTCCGTATCAGAGAGAAAGGTTCAACTAGTGGGGCCTCTAAGAGGATGACATTGGAAACAACCAATCTGTATGGTGTGTATGTCAAACAACATTCAAAAACTAAAACACGAGATGTAAACCTATGGAGAAACGTTTAAAATCCATGCGTATAGCCAAGCTTGTCGTTCACATCCAGGCCTAGGTCCGTATGAACGAAAGATGCTATTATTTTCAGGATTTTCTTGTTGACATTTTAATTCTCGAGTCGATAACTGAGGCAATAATATTTCATAGTCCGCAATGGTTGGGCCAAATTTTATACGTTCCAACAAAGTATCTGTCGTACCACGCAAAATCCAGTGCAACAATTGAACGATGAAAGAAATCACAAGATGTCAGGCCGTTAAAACCCCTTTTTGGCGAGATAAAAAGGGGTTGCACTTCAAGTTAGACAGTGTGACAGTTAACACTACTTGATGGGCATATTGTTACATATGCCACACTGATGAGGACAAACGACGTGCTGTCAAATCAGATTGTTCCCATTTGAATTTTACCTATTTCTGCTGGTTTGCTTGTTTGTCCCTTGTATATTTGTATCTGTCAGGTTGTGAGTTAATATCAACATTAGCAGTGGTTTGAGTCTTACTGCTAATGTATACAACCAGAACCAGAAAATGTGTGTACACGCATTGCACTGAACAGTGCACAAGAACACTTGTTTCCGAGCAGTTTTCTGTAATCCGCTGACAGTAGTCTAAGAGGTGAGCTATCCCAACACAGTATTCTAATAAACGACTGTGCAAGAAGTTGCTTAGTAGTATTAACGACATCTCAGCTAGATACTGTCATAAAGTTCATGATGAAAAGTTCTTCTATCGTGTCATGGAGAATAAAATGGTTACTTACATCCACACGAACTATTGATCAACTGTTTTAGTCAATTGTCCTGTCGCACTGTTACACACACAGTGTCACGCTATAAACTGTTACTCTTTGGTTGAAAAACGGTACTGAAGACAGTACACACTTCCTTAAGTACCTATGTATTGATGAAATTAAGTTAAAGCAACTGTTGCTTTCTTGATAGCAGCAAAACCTTCGTGAAAACGGATCTCATTAAAATGTTACAAAATCTTTACGAGAAAACTGAAACCACTAGTTTAAACTGGCTGAGAATTAATCCTAAAAGGTACTGTAATGTGCTACACTAAACAATTATAAAGTACTCGATGTTTAAACATCTGCGTAGATTTTTAAAGTGAGTTTGTTTTACTTCATCTTGTTTTCTATGAATCTGAAGGAACATAATAATCTCTGACACGTCTTTTGATAAGTTTACTGATGTTGCTGTCATAAAGTGCAGTTTGAATAGCACTCATCAAGCTCCAATTCTACAGGATAGACTAACAAAAATGGTAGAGTACTGCGAAGGTAGTCGTCTTAGACAGGAAGTTTGCTCATTTTAAGGGTGAAGATAAACAGCCAATTTACCTGAAACAACTACCATAGCCATTGGGTCAATCATCACGCCAACTTCCAACCAGCCATTCTGAGCAAAACACTAGTGTTTCTATTGGATAGTCCCTTAATACGAGCTCAATCATTTGTCCTCAGAACCGAGAAGAAGAATAAGTGCGGCAACAACGTTTATTGGTGGGATGAGACCTGCCAGAATTAGGCAACAGGGGTTCTAATTTATAGGGCGAAGTAAGTAACATACATGACCGAGAGTGAACGCGAGAAAACAGTTCAGATAACAAACAGGCGTTCGGTCGTGCAACTGTAATCTGATTAACTGAGTGAGATTGCTTAACAGAGTGAGCTGGAATATATCAATTCACTCGAAGCCGGATCGATCAATCGATATGACGTGATTTGCCTTTGCTGCTGCGTTAGAAGATGCATCTCCTAACAGTTTTACATTTTCTTTCAATAGAACGATCAAAATACATCTCATGAAGCTAGTTGTCATAAACTGTGTGGTGCCATATTTACTTCCCTGGTCCCTATTAGTATACGTTTGACTTTTGGCGAAAGATATCATTTGTCTGCACCGTCAGCTCAAGCACCAACCAACTACTGGCCGACCTTCTGTCGTACTCATTAGATATATTGTTTATAGTAGTTAACA
>LUCH01002685.1:18625-81691 GCA_013368495.1 Paragonimus heterotremus
CTGCATATATCTCAATTATATTGTCAGATTTGAAGCCGACCATAGTGATAACAAACCACTGTCTTCAATGTGGTGTGGGTTGATGAACAACATCAGACACAAACATTCCTTATCCACATCAATCACAATCCCACCTAATGGGCAACGGATTCGGTTAGTCAGTCCAGACACAACGTAGGCTGACGTAACGATAGCACGCCCCACCTGATTTCTATTTCTTTGTATAGCTGACTTCGATTACAACATTTCTGAGGAAGGCAACTTGAAGTGATCCAAACTTTCAGTATTACGACCTGCTCGTAACGTTGTGTTCATCTCAGTTCATTCGGTAAACACATGTTAGCCAACCTCAGATTTAGAAATAGGCGCAGAAAAATGAAAATTAAACGCATCTTACTGCACTGTTATATGGTCAATAATGTTAGACAGTAAATCCAACAGGTATATAGTTCTTCTGTCTTTTGATTCGAACCGTTTGTAAACATTACTGTCATTTAGTTCAACGGGTAGTTCGTCATTATTATGTGCTGATTACTTTCTCCTGACGACAAGCTACCAGTTAAGAACATTCGAACGCACACTTCGTTCTATTGTGTGCACACTAATTTAAGTTGATAAAAACAGTTTTACTGAAGCTCCACTATCAACAACGGATACATGTTAATTTTGGCAGTTCTTACAGAGTAAGATTTTCTTGTTTACCCTACCGCATTCATACCGTTCATGTTATGTAAAACAAAAATACTCTTAAACAAGGTACATATAGAGAAGAAACGTGCTGTGCTCCCAAGAAGGTGTTTCTTGATTATGAGAGTAATGTGTTTATTACGTTGGTTTCAATGTAGTTTGCTAGCATGCTTCATTCAGCAGTATTCGATAAAGTGGTGTATCAAATTGGCTGATTCCTACATAAAGCGATAGCTGTGTACCAGACTTTACCAAACAGCGTTCTTCATTAGCATGGTAATTTCAACTTGTTCTCCAAACTCTTCGCGCGCCAGACCTGCTGCCTCTTCCAGTGACATACAATCAGAAAACCCTTGACCTCAGTGGTCGAGATTGAAAGGACACTGGATTGGGGCTGGAAGTTTTCGTCACCCAACCATGACCATGACACTTGTCTCACGCTCCCATGTGTGTTGGCCCCAAGCCGCAGCGACCAGTAACCTAGGCAGTCAGGCAGCAAAACTCGTCAACTGAAAATAACGCAACAGATGTCACACGAGCAATCATTGATGGAGTCGTGTGGAGAGGTTGAGAGTTTCACGGCCAGGTTCACAACACTAATTGACCTGTCAGAATGGATATTCTGTGTTTGTGTGTATGTGTGCGGTGCATGCATGTAGATTGCGTTGTTTGTTTATTCAAGTGTTTACGTCAGCTAAGTGGTGAAATTGAAAAGGAGCAACCAAAACGGAACTAAGGATAGATGGTTTTTGTTGCAAGGATTGATGCCCCCATGCCTTCGGCAAAGAAGGAGGAAGCTCCAATAAACATCGGCGGTTTGGAGTTGGACAATGCCTATGATACAAACACAAATTCGTCGATAATCGGATAATTCAACAGGCGGTAGAAGTAACAACGAATTTGTTAAACCAACTATTGCCTAACTATGCTATACATCTTCATTCTTACCCAGAGTTAGGTTGTAAGTCTGCTGTTATCACTGTGAGTAACCTATTGGTTAGGTTGTGGTTACGCTTGGAAAGTTATTGACTGTTTTGTCACGTCCAAGCAAAATCCTTCAACATTAGATTTAACCCCCAGATCTCATTCAGTCTATTCCTCAGCATGATATTACTGACTATTACAGGTTAAATTATTTTCATAATGGGTAGCATTGTAGTAAACCTTCAGATGGTTTACAACAATGTGGAACAGTAAGATTCTTGACTAGTGTGGTAGATTTGATCAATCCGAAGAGAACTAAACTTGATATTTGTAAGCTTCCGGTATAGTTTCCTGGCTCACCTGCTAGAGCGCTTGTCGTAACTGGGCATACTGTTTCTGTTACTGATTCTACTCCAGCCGAAGTTCAGGTTTTCCGAAATTGAGTCTTCTCTAGGATTCCTTATGGTTGAAGGTTTACATACGATGAACCGGTCGCATTTAATATGAGATCGACGGAACTGTGGTCAACTCAGGTTCACCTCACCAACATCGGGACTCAATTGTTGGTCCAGGAATTGACACGTATAACAACAGGTTTTAAAGTAGATCATTGTGTTTCTTCTCAAAGTGGATCAGCGGACAAGCTATATGCATATAGCGTTTGGTGTTTGGGTACAGGTAAGACAGCTTTTCAATTTTAACAGCAAAACCTGACTACTCAATAAATAACTTCCCTGATCTTTAGTAAGTACTTACCTCTCCTGTCGACGTGTAGTTGCGGGTATATTTTTTTTTCCGTAGGTGAGTAGCTAGTCGTTAAAGGAAAGTGGAGAACTGTGGTCGATACAACTTGGACACCGCTGACAAGTGATTGTAGCTTTTAAGCTTACATAGGCACTTCAAAATGTCCTTTTTATCAATAGTCCTAGGTCCAAGTTTCTCTAATGTTGTGTTTCATCGTTCACGCAGAGATTTATCTACAATCCCGCTGTTGTGAGGCTAACACAATGACTACTATTCTAGTTAACTCGTGTTGCACAGTATGCCTAAATTATCTCTACTATGTGTTCTGCCACAATCGCTTTTGAGTTCTAATCACCGATCGATCAGGACAACTTGCAAGAACACAGACCGAGGTTCACATTACCGAAAAGATGTACACTACTTCTTATCTCCAACAACAGCAAAACCCGAATCTAATGTGTCTTTTAACCTACAGGAGCTGGTCGAGAAGCCTACCTTAATTTGAAAGTTCTAGGGCAGATATCAATGTTGTTCAAGCTATGCAAACCGTTCTACACGGAGTTGAACTTGTAACATGGTAAGGTGTGTCACTTCATACTGTCGAGTTCGAAGGAACATTTCGGTAGATCACTACAATAGTTTTTATATTTAATATTATCAAACATTGATAGAAGTTCACGTCTGCGTACACACTAGCCCTTTGGGGCAGCACAGCTATAATGCAAAAGCGCAGGTGTTGAAAACCCACTCGACCCACTGACCGCTCGAAGCATCACTCTGCTGAGGACAATTCCGACTTCATTCGGTAATATAACCTGAAGGTTGGAAGAACAATTTCATCGGTGTATCCTACTCTGTTCGTCAGGTTTTCAGTTTGGTATTAGACCAATTATAGTAGATTTTTGACTCCATCTTTGCCGTTTATGTCAACAATAACTATGTAAATTCGTGCCCGTGTATCATAAATTCGAGGTCTTTTCCTTACTTCGTATGAAGGAAAAGCAGGTCCAAGGTCACTTTCGACTGCCGTTCGAAGTCCTTATTTCCTAATGGTACAGCACATCGAAAATATATTCAAAGACCAGAAGAGTAGCTCCAACTTCAAACTGTACTCGTCAATGCCATGAGTACGTTTCAATTATAAAAACCCTAAATGGCTTAGAAATGAGGTTGCTACGACTTAGGCTTTTAAGTTTGAAGTTTCTAATACTTGTTTCTGAGAAAAAACTATTTTTTTCAAACTTCCCAAATTTGGTTTTTCTTCTGGATTTTTGAGAAGGCTTTAGGATTATGCAGTACAATATCGTACACGAGGTCCGGAACTGGATGACAGATGGTGGCAATACAAATTCAATCGAACTGGGTTCAGTTACGCTTACCTCAATGGAACCGTAAACCTAATTAGATTTGTCGAAGGACAATGTATATGACAATCCTAACTATGACGGAATTGCATAAGATAGCCCAGGGGGTAAATAGTGTGCTGTGTTTGACAACAATAAGATACAATCTTACCAACTAGTGATGTAAACATTCAGGCTACGGACTGTGCAACATAGTTGCTGTGTTTTTATTCAGTTTCAAAGCGTTCAAATTGTCTACTTTTGTGACTAGTTAAATAACTCACTGAAAAGTCCTGCCTGCTTAATGTTAGTAGTCAGTAAACCTTAATGGCTTGTAGTTACTTTTTACGAATAAAAATCATGATGGCCGAGTATGTGTGGGATAAACCGCAAGTTTCGGAACCATTGCAAGAACGATGCAACTAGTAATCGACTGTTGTGAGAGGGTGTTATGGAAGTACGGAGATGGAAAACGATCCCCATTGGGTCAATTTAACTTTTAGTCTGGATTACTAAATGGTGTATGAAAATGTTCACTATGCTGCCGTATAACTCCACATAGTGACGCTGATTAAACTGACAAATTATGTTTGGGATAAAAGCAAATCCGAACCGCATGGTTTCCGAAGGTTGCAACAATAGCAGAATTATCCGTTTTACATGAAATATTTACTGCATGGAGGGTGAAGAACGGCAGACTTCATACCTTCAGAATGGGTCGCTTTTACGTTTGTATTAAATGAATCAACCTTCTTCACCTAGGCTGCTCCGTATCAGCCACTCCAGCCTAGATTATGCATACATCAAATAGAAGATACCCGAAAACTGCGTACAAAGATTTTATCAACTCATTCCCTGACCAGAACATTTGCTGTAAACTTTCCAACCTCTCAACTTGGCTTCCAGGCTCAGGCAGTAGAGCACAGACCGTGCTGTCGAATGTTTTGAAATCCACTGAAGACCGCTTAATCCTCACTGGGATCTTCTGCTTTCTTATAAATCTGCTAAACAACTTAGTAATGGTAGAGTTATGTGAAGTAGATTTGGATCCAAATATCGTCCGGACCACTAAAAGCGAAGCTAGACTAGTGTTTGTCAATCAACATACTTTTCCGCACCTGGTTGTTGATTGAATAGTGCTGGTGGGTTGTGGACGTAGTTCATTTGAGGCTGTGGTAGACGCATCACTATATTAGATAGCCCAATAATGACCAAGTAGCCTGATGCCAACATGATATACGGTACGTGATTAATTGGCATGGTCGAGTAGTATTCACTTGATGTGCATCATTGACTGAATAAATGGTGATAATAATTTAGATCGTTTGTGTTTAGCCATCTTCAAAAGAACGTAGACAATGTGTCCACATTAACTGAGAGAGCTGTCGTGATGTCTGATCAGCACAACCTAATTCGCCAGAGTAAGCAAATGAGTCAACACACGTGAATGGGGTCTAAACCTCCAATCAGTTTTTGTTATATGACCGTCGAATTGGAGAGATAGCGAATTTGGTGTAACGATCGTCTGTGTCATAGGAATTATTAATCGCCCAAAGGTAATAGTTATGTAGTAATGATTTTTATAGAACTGTCTGTATTTCAGTTTGATTTCTTATGGAGTTGGTAATCTACCGATCAGGCCATTAAGGTATAGAAAGCAGAAATTCTTCCGAGCCACCAAAACTTTGTGGGAAGGCATCCAGCAGAAAGATTTTTCGAAATGTGTACACTATTGTATACACTGTGATCTAACGCAGATGGAGGGCTGGCCTGATGTAAACTTGGAGTGCGATTCCCTCAGCGCAACATTCCGAGTGACCAACTCCAGTCGTTTCTTGTACTAACTCCAACACATCGGTCAGTATTTGCGAACGTCCCATGCTCACTGTTACCTGTTCTATTCTTTTAAGGAAATATCCTTCGCCTTGCCTTAAAGATTTGTGTACAAATATGACTAGGGATGAAAGGTTGCTGACGATGGTCTTCGGTCGCGCTTACACTCGGAGTGAGCTCAATGAAAATTCTTGTTCTCACACTCCATTCACAGTCCACATGAACCAGCTTCATCGTGTTAACGTGTCTCTTAATTTCCGTTCTGCTTCCAGCATTTTCCATAGGGTTAATGAAAAAGCTTACAAAGGATATGCCGTTTACACAAGCATACTCGGATGGCTGACAAAGTTAGAACGTTTACACACTGTGACTGTTTTAGCTGAGCGCCTGAAACAAAGTGAGCTCAAATTGAGTAGTTAACTGAACTCGCCTATTATCGTACTAGTCAACTCGAATAATCACCGTTACCAAGTACCATATTACAAAATTAAGCCTATTTTGAAAGCCCCTGACCTCAGTTTTACTCTCTCCATTAAAAGTCTAAGACAAAGTTTGCTATGCCTTGGTTCCTTGAAAAGCGAAGGGCTTTTGGCAAGTCAAAGAGGATCGAAGCTCTCTTATTGTTGTTAGTACTTTGTGATCATTAAAACAATCATCTGCTAACTTGAGTTGCTTTTGTTGAGTGTAGACAACGTTCAATTCCATAATATGAAAGACGAACCTATCTATTCTATGATGTTAAGTTTACCATAATCTGTGGATAGCATAGGAAAATAACTTACAACTAAACAAGAAAGTACTGAATGTAATTTTCGGAATCGAAAGGTTATTTTGAGTACCTTTGAGGCAGGATCTCTGGAATTCAAACAGATACTGAGCCGTTACTATAAGTGAAGGGTGAAGATAAAGGCGTACACAGATTGTTCATTTTCAGGATGCTGTGATTGACGTTGAAGCTAAACGCTTGTATTTAAAACCTCTCCTATCTTCCTAGATTACTCAACTCTACAGCCGATACCTTAAGTCTTTTATCAGTATTACAAGATAAGTACATGCATGTCAGAATGACTTATATAGTACACTACTTAGATACCAAACTAGTAACAATGTGTATCTACATACATACACTTAGTAGTTTGATATCTAAACAGTTAAATAAATAAACCACTTAAAAGGGTTGACATATAATTTTATCGACTTTCCCACGACTGATCATGATTTCCTACCCTCAGTAGCCTAAAGGTCGAATGGCCATGTGAAATAACATCCAAGTTACAGTCCATCTTCATCAGTCAAAATCAACAGTCAGCGTGTCTTGAGACATTTAACTAGTTCTTCTAAATGAGCTTGCCATTAACAGTGCAATGAGCAACATGATCATGCTTTGAAAGCGAAGAGTTTCGAACGCTCATTCAACAGTCAAGAATCATGAACATCCGAACGACACCATATCGTCCGCAATCTGTGTTATCACTGGTGTTATTGGTCTGCCATGCATCTGTGCAAACCAGTACGGAGAAATCCCCATTTCAGCTAGTGTTTGATAGAACCCCTCGACTTTCGGTGGATCAACATATTAGAATATGGCCTCAGTGTAGCGATTCCTCCGAAGAATTGGTTTTCGAAAGGGGAATAGCCGAACGAAATCTGGAAGCGTCGCAGGCACACAAAAGAGCGATTAACAGCATAACTGCTCGGCAAAGCTAAGATGTCCAATCCATGAAAAAGAGTAAAATAACGAGATCATCGGAACACAAATGCCAGTGGCCCAGGCTCAATAAAAATTCTGCCTAAATGGAGAGGTCTGTATTTGATAATTTCTAAACGGGGCCCAGTATACACGATCAAGAGGGACGGCGGGACAAAATGGGTGCATGCCGGTGAGTGGGCAAAATGGCAGGAAATGCTGACGCGGCGAATCAGGACAGGATCAAACATCCGGGAGGTAACGCTGTATCGGTCGGATGGAATTCTTTAGCAAATGCAAGAGAACAAAACAACGTCAGAAGGAGAAGGAGCGTTTTGTAACAGGCAGCTTCGTTCGTGAATAGTATAGTGCGTACATTCAGGAACTAAAGGAAAGGTCTGAACGCTAGAAAGATGATGGACCAGAAGCGACTATTGGAACAGTATGTACGCACTATGCGGAATGTGCCGTCGGGGCAAATGACAATGTATTATTACCCAATGTATGTGAACACGCGTCGGCAGTACAAATGAGTGTATGCGTTCGTGGTCATGTGTTTTAACGTAACCTGTACGAGAGTTCATGCTATACACAACTTTGAAAGTCAAGCATCCTTTGCGATCACAACACAATGAAGGTTTTAACACGAAGGTATTAAAGGTAGCCAAAAGTCGACCTTATCAGAAAATCCATTGAAAATTTACCGTGCCTACCAGTACAACGGAGCACCTGGTCCAATGCATCCATGGTTTTGTCTTGATAAGTCATGACAACAAATCTGTACCGACCACATAGGCTTACTTAACAGTCACGGTTTTTCCGCCTTTCAATGGGTAGCCTAAATATCTCCCCGGTCTGCCAAACAACACCAAGAGTGAATTCATCCTTCACAGTCTTTCAGGTCGTCGAATGTTCTGACTGCTTATTAGTCCGGAATCCGAACGACTGGTACTCGGCAGCGGACTACATCGTGGTAGGTCAGCTTCGCCATCTCCAGCTTTGAATGGTCTGACTGAAACAGCGGTGCCGAATCTTAAACGGGATAGCTTAAACAGCACAACCAAAGAAGGACGATGTTCTGTTTACCAACTGTACAACGCCCATTGAAGCACCTATAAGCCTCCGGTAGAGTTGACATTCAGAAAAAGTTTCACAACATCATTGCATTCACCGTTCTATAACCGATGAGTTCGGATGATTGCGTAGCAAGGGGTTTTTCATATTTTAGAAGATAATAGGAGGGAAGAACATTATGAAAACGACTGCCGTGATTCTGTACACAAGAAGCAAATTGGATGACCTTAGACAGATCTTTAATCAGTCGAACGTTACAGTGGACTGTAGAGCCACTAACACGACAAGAATTAAGAACGGACCCACTTAGTGACCAAACGGCCTGTCCTTGTATGGTCAAATTGTGTGCATCAGATTAAGAGAAACGTTTGTCAGGTCAGTTACATTTGACGTACTCCCCACCTGCTAGAAGTAAGTATTAATGGGCAGGCAAGATGCAGTAAGGAACCTCCTAACGTTAAGTAACAACTCTCGGACTTACTGCATGTTTAGTCTATCGCCGCACATGTCTTCAGTAAAAATCAAGTTGACGTTAAAAATCCTACTGTACAAAATTTGGTTTTCGTAACCACGATGATCATCTGCTGGCATAAGTTCTGTTGATTGTTAGTACACCACATGCGATGAATGGATCGATATGTTTAGAACTGCGAGCGGCTTGGCACGGTGCAAGAAAGACTTACCATAGCTTCGTCGTGTACTCTACTCCAATTAGTCCACATGCTTATGAACGCTTATAAGCGCGCACACAATAGCTGTCAAGCCCTTATTCGCGAGTGAGATATTCACGCTGTGGCTTCACATGCCTTGTAAACCCCTTCATCCTACTGGTAGCCTTTTTCACACAAAATGTCAAACATGCCAACACTTTCTATTTGAAAAATGCCTTCCAGAAAACTTGTATAGTGTTGTTTCTCTGATTCAGGTCGCTTGATAAAAATCCTTCAAAGAAATCTAAACGTTGCGAGACCTATAACCCTTAGTTTTTATACGTTGTAGTTTAACAAAGAAATTACTTAATAGTAAGCACCAACACAACACGCTATACATTTTGTCACACTGTTTATGCTTACGCCAAAGAAGTACTAGCCGCAGATCTGGCCAGGCAAACTCGCTACTTGCGGATAGATCTATGGACAGGTTTCCACCCAGATGACAAATATCCGAACAGTCATTCATAATATTCCAACTGATGCGGACTTCAACTGTAGGTATAACACCAGCGAGCAGGAGGCTGAAGGCAGGAAAATATCCTGCCAGTTTTTATATACAGTCCAGATTATGATGGATTTTATACTTACCACATGAAGACCAAATGAAATAACAAGCATGCCATAATGAAAAGAAAAAAATTGCATAAGGTAAAAAAATAAAGATGAGGAGGGAGAAGGAAGAAGTTACACCGACACACACAGAATTTTGCAGCGTGGACGTCGCTGTCTCACTTGAAGTTTGGCTCGGTTCGGAGGTTGGGAACTAGGTGCATGTTAGGTACAGATGCATCTTTGGACAACAGCTTGGGCTGGAAACCCATAGACAATAATTTGGTTGGTAAGTTAAGTTTTAACTTGATTGTTTGCCATCTATGCGTTAGTACCGTTCAGAGTAGAAGACAAACCGAATGAGGTCAGTACAGTTTAAAAACACTTTGTGTATCTGCTAACATACCCGTAAAGATAGACCGGACCCTTGCCAACAGACATCTGCAAATTAACCAATGGTTGATAAAGATTCGCGGGCATGTAGCTGTTCAGTTTCCCATCTAACCCTGTTGGTCGGTTTTGATTAGTTCGACGCAAACTGGATAATGGACAAGAATGTTGGTTTAAGAGTCACCCATATGCAGTAGAATTCCAATTAGAATGGGTCCTATGAACTCACAAAGAAGGTAACTGGACGTCTGTCACATGCATTAATAGCGTAGGTATTGAGCAGACGTTGTCAACACTCAAGGTAGCTCGAGTGTACGAACTTCGGTTTGAAGACACTGGTGTAGTAAACCAATAAGTCAATTCCGTCGAAGGTTCATAGTCGACGAAACTGAAGATCCCTTCTGACGTTCAAGTGCAAACATCATCCCCAATGGCTGTATCCTGCTTAAGAGACGCTTACCATCCCCGAAGAAGAAAGAAGCAAAAAATCCAAAACTCCCAATCAAGTAGTCTGAACTAATGAGGCCACACATCGTGAAGGACTACTACAGGAATATAAATCCGAAAACTGATCAATTATCGAGTAAATTCATCCACTCAAGATGTCACCTCCACTAAGCGTTCCACATTCGAAAACGTTCACATATTTCTCCTGCATCATCTCATCTTATGCATATTTATCTATATCTTTCCAGTCAAATGTGGTGTGGCTTGAAATGCAATGTATTATAAAATGCTCCAACTTCCAGGTAGATACGTGTACAAGGACAATAGGTCGCAAGCACTGCAATAGTCAGTGGATAACCTTTGGCTGTCGAGCACGCACCTGTTGGTCTCGTCTCATCATAGGGTTTGACGTTAAAACAGCGATCACCAAAGCGCACAGTAGATGCTTGTTCCTTTAGTACACCGTACGCTACATGACTCTGTGTGTGGATTCAATGAGTCACAAACCCAGGTAACTTGTCAGAAGGAATCGATGTTTTCAAGTAGTTGAAAATGTTTATCGATAGGAGACAAAACGGACATCTTTGGATGACTTTCGAAACTGCGTTCTAACCAGAGCACTGTAACTAAATTGTTTGATGTGTCTTGCAATGCCATCCAAGAAGATTAAGTAACCAGTGAATGAGCGTTGGGTTATTGTTAAAAATGTATCATCTGAAGGCGAGTTAGAAATGTGGGGATGGTGATGACACCTCACTTCCATGGTTCAAGCTCACGCACGAAAATCCTGACAAATTTTTTATTGCAAGGAATATTCGACGCTGCAAGATGTCTTTCACAGGCCTACTGTAAGCTAATGAATGCACAAGATCGAACTTTTGATGCTGATCACGGAGTGAATGATATGACCGAAGTTTATAAAATACAAGCTTGTATGGCCAGGTTTTTAAACTACTTCCGTTGGTTTATGGTGAAAATAAGGTGTAAACTGGCTGATCCTTAAAATAAGAGGACTTGTTCCCCATACTTACATTCTTTATTTGTCCCATCACTCTAGCATTTGTTCCTTATACCCTATCCAGCCCGTTTCCGTTTTATTGAACCAATTTGTCCATAATCGTCTGCGGCGCAAGTGGCTATTCTTGACATTACGGCAGACAAACTAATCGTACGGCATCAGTTGCCTGTTAATCATTGGACCAATTTCGTTTAACCTGAAGACAACAGAGGAAGCGTTCTTCCAAAGCAATGTGTCTAACAATAGTCCTGTAAAAGGAGACAACATGAACAAGCATAAGCCAAGGGTCCGGTAACGTATGCATACCACTTACACAATCGAAAACTAAAGTGGTGCCAACAACACGGCAGCGCGGTACGTTACAACTTGGTTTAATCACGTTACAGTTTGATTTTTATCTTGGTGGTTCCCTTTGGAACCCATTGAGTTCGTTGAACGAGATTATCGTCATGAAGCAGTAAGGTTTATCTGCTGCAATCAATAGAGTATTTTTTTTCAATAGCACCGCAGAAATATTTGAGTTCAATCCTGTTTTCAATTTTCGAGGTGAGTTTTCGGGCTACGTGTAACTAAACAGCCAGACGCAGATCTGTACGCAGGGCATACTTGTGAATAAGGTAGTTCCTTGTCGGTTTTTGTTCCCTGAAATACTGAATGAATTTAAAGATAAAGATTTCCTTCGCCCCTATGAAGCTATCTAGTATTAGCTCTGTTTACTGGGAAGAATATTAGATACAGACCACACTTCAACCTCTGAGTGCGGCCGGTTTAGAGAAAAGCTTATGCTATTACCCTGTCATATTATAGGTGAAGAGGAAAAAGTTGCTTTTGTGGAGTGAACACAAACCAGCTTTAGTGCAATCTTGTTGATTACAACTTTATTTTGAAGCTCGTAATTTGAAGATAGAATGTCCAGCCAAGGGTGTTGTATTTCTACTTTTGCTGGATAATGCATTCCATCATCATTTCAGCACAGGACTGCTCAAAGTCTGACTCATATTTTGCACGAAACTTCGTTGTGGTGGCACAACCGATGGATCAAGAAGTTAGTCCTTTAAGTGTAAGTCTTTGGGGAGTTACTGGAATGGTTTGTGTTGGTACATTCAAAAATCTATCATTTTTCGATTGCCCCAAGAGTTCAAAATTTAGCAGTTAGTATGTAACTGTTATCTACCTCACTACCCTGTTCTTAACCTCAGCAATTTGTGCGTTACACGTGGTATTCGATTGGATGGTCTTCTTTAGGTGGTATGGCTTATCAGTCGACTACTTCATTGGCTAAGTTTGACCAGTGAAATGACCGCAGTTCACCTTCATTTTCAGAAGCACCCTCTCATATTGTCAGACCGCATGAAAAAAGTGTTTCTATTAGCGCGTGTGACGGAGTCAGATAAATTAACTTGAACTCTCTTCTGGTGATACTCGCGATATTTGTACAAACTAATAGACACTTTTGAAATCAACATACACACATTTGGTGCCATGTCATTGCCATTCTAGGCCAACTATGCGCTACAAAAAGTGGCCTCTTAAAGTGAATGTGACCTTCTATCTGATACGTTTAATATCGGAAGAGAGAACTTCTACATGGATGCTTGTCTAGTATTCTTGGAAAGAGTAGAGAGGACCACGATATTGATTGAGTTGGGCTACAACTTAGTAGGTAGTCATACACATCCAAAGAAATATTACTAACACTTCCTCTGGAAAGTCCGCCTGAACTACCCAATTTAGACTTTAGGGACTATCATCGTTAGAGGGCACAAGGCGTGCAATGAGGGTTCGAGTTAAATCGTTTTGTATTGAGTATACACTTATCAGCGAAATCCCAAACAGAAGTTGAGTTGATGGTGTGCATCATAATTCTATTAACTCATGGGGTTTGTTACTCTTGTGTTTTGCCTTGCCAAAATTCTGCCTCAATAAGCATGCTCTAAACTCACCAATTTGGACTCACGTTTATCGACGAACAGTGCCTCGTAATCTGTAGTAACTGTCCGTACGGAATCAGCCAAGGGAAAGAGCTTAGAGTTGTTCACTTTTTCAGGGTTAGAAATGATCGCCGCACCAGCGTCGCTAAAACTTAGACTTCATACTACACATGAATAAAAATTCATATTTACACAATTTTTTCGTGATTGACTCAGTGCATTGTGGCACATCAAAAACATCTCAGTCCACGTCGCTACGTTTATTGTCAACCGCGTTCGATAGGTTCTCGAGTTAGCCTTGGATTCAACGTTACGTCATATGCCTGCGTTGCATAACCCTGCAGGTGTGGCCTCCACAGACTTGGAATGTGCCGACTAAGCTGACGTGGACAAGTGACCAAATGGTCTCAACATTTTAACGACTTGTCAGCACTACTGGTTTCTTTCCTGCTCTTGTTCGAAGGCTACTCAGAGATACACAATCCAAAGGTAACCACGAAGGGGATCGGAGTGTGTAACAGTTTGAACACACATACGCAGCGGTATTCGTCACGAATAAGACTGGAAATTGCGGCTTGTCGGCAGAGTAGGTTTGAGAAATGTAGTAACCAAAATAAGGAATAGTAAAAAAATTTACTCAGCGAAGGTCGATTGAGGGTGGACAAGATAATAAGATGGGCATCAACAAACACAAAAGGGCAGCTGTAACGACAAGAATGTTGAGACGAAACAGACATCTTGACAGGGAAGGCAGACAGTGAATGACTGAATGAAAGTACGCCCCGTGAACGGATTCACATACTTACCAACATGGAATTGTATGTTGCAGAATGGTTGCAAAGTCTCAAGGACGGAGCTAGCAAATCTCAGTTCGTTCTACCACTCAACATTTTGTCACAATGGGGGCAATACGAACAGGAGGGCCTTGCAAGAAACTCTCATATTCTCTCGGACATTTATAAGGACTTCTGAACACTCACGGGTGCTTCGACATTCAGACAAATGTGAATAATGATCAGGTTACCCGATCGTCTCGATAGGAGACAATAACTCTGCTGTTAACTCCGATCGATAAATTGTTGACTAGACTTAAAAAATTGTTTGAATTATTTTGAACTACTAAAATAATGGCGATAGTAGCTCAGTGTAATAAGCCAAATTTAACATGGATTCTTTCGCCTATTCCCGCGTTATTGCTTCAAACAATCTATGGACCAGTGACTACCATGGGTCACACATCATTGTCATTTATGTTTAGCTCACTAGTATTATGTTTCATTGCTATGCGTTTAAGTTCAAGTGTTGTGGCTATCGCTTCTTGAGATTAGCTGTGAAACGTTCGATTCCAGACAGAAGCCACTCCAGTATTGAATGTACATGAAAATTAGTGAAGGTTTGCACTAAAAAAAATAAGTCCCAAAATCGCATATACACCACACTTTGACCGCTTAACAAGTGGGTGTATAGTCTGGTTATTTACATTCAGGTTTCTAATTTTAGTAGACCTACAACGCGTTAAAAACGAAAGTATATGTTTGTTTCTGTATTCACAAGTTGGGGATGTGAACTATTGTCTTGGTATTAATACATTTAGAGAGATTTCTGTTAGGATGTGTGTGGATGCGCAAACAATACGATAGAATGCATTCTGGAACTTCCCAAGACTCCAAGTTATAAATCCCTGGTAATTTACCTCCCTTAAGAGTCTATACAGTGTTTTCCCTCCCTAGTTGTCACCTCGAAATTCGAGTAGATGATTGAAAATTTGGGCAGCCGACCCTATCGAACAAATCAAAGAAGCTGGCCACTCAAACAAACAGTTCATATGTGTTAAAGTAGGAAGTCACTGTTGCTGGTTACTGCTAGGTATGATACAAATGAATTTCGGTCACAGGGCTGACCAACTAAAAATTAGTCGATTGAACACTTACTTATAGGACACCTGGTGAACAGTCAGTAATAATATCCATCGGTGGCAATGTATTTCTAATGTATTTTCACAGGTTAAATCCCCAAAGAACCTCAACTGACGTTCGACTAAAACTGCCCCACTGAACACTCGGCATTAGTTGACATAAATTTGTCATTTCACTGCTAACCGCACCAGACGAAGCAACAACAATATCTAGACAACTGGAGCTGATGAATTTTGATTGTAACTAACTCTAACAGCGATGAATGAACTCTCTTACGATGGCACCGAGGCTGTTTGGACGGGTACCTCTGTTTATCCTGAGTAGTTGTGTTCATAACTTTCTAGTAACCATCTAAACTCTCCCAACCGATGACCCTAAAGGCTACCTGGCACCACAAAGGAATTAGTTCGCTGCAAATAGGCAGTAGGCTTGGTATTTTGTTGTCTGGGCTAGTTACAAGTAGTATCTCTCAGTCTCCATTTTATAGCTCGCTTGTTTATCCAATTGCGGTGATTATTGTTAGAACGACAAACCTTCGACGATTATTCCCCCCCAAATGTTGTCAATAACTAAGTTAACTTAAAAAATATGACTACGATGTTGTGACTGATAAAAATAGAAATGATGTGAATCGATACATCATCTGAGAGGTAACAGATCGCAATTAAAATATACAAAGATAATGGACAATCCATCAAGCCGGTTACTTAATTGAGTAGAACTGGAGCGTGCGAAGCTGAATACAGAACTCAACTCTATACGATCAGTATTTGGGGAAAAGAACATGAAAATCGGAAAGTTTGATTCGTTGAATATTTAACCTGTCTAGCTACCAATACAATTTGAGTGATTGGATCCAAAGTTGGCGGATGCATAGACAGATAGATGGGAATCTTTTTGTCAACGCCATAGTGAATTGATTGAATCAGCTTATGGGCAGCTATTTGTCCGAGTTTGTTCGGGTCACACAGTGGGGCAAGCTTTCAAGATTACCAATTGTGATAAGCCTATAGATGTGGAGAATTATCTAAGCTACAAATCCGCCCATCCTAACCATATTTGTGCTGGTATAATTAGCTGAATGTTTCACTCAAAGATGAAAGCTTGTACAGAAACCAGTGAACACAAATAAACACACAAAAAACTAAAAGCTGGACTGGACCAAAAGAGACATCTAAGAAGTTGTCAGAAAGTAGTCACTAAGACTTCTCAAATTAACGTTAAACATCCTTTAGGAATGAAAAGAAGAAATATTATTTTATACAAGAACTAGAATTCAGAATTTATTGTTCACAGACTTTGAATGAATCAGGCGTCGGAGTTGTTAATAGGAAAGGAACGGCATTGCACATTTACTGTTGGTGCATTTAGAATGTTCTGTTGTATATATTAAAACTCATAGCTGTGTAAACGAGACAAAACGCGAGGGGTATGCACAAATTTATACTAGACGGCCAGTTCCAGAGCTGACGACTAGAATAAGCGGGCAGCAAAGACGATTTAGAGAACATTGTTTAAGTCAACTTGAATAATTCGTCATGATTAACGGTAAGAAACTGAAAGTCGCGTTAGACACAGATCACACCTGTGACCTACAAAAGGCCCAGGTAATTGGAGAAAGTTTTAGAACCAAACAGGAAACTACGACTGCACGCGCCATCTGAGCCAAGAAAGCTAACGGTGTACTAACTGGAACCGACGGTTGAGATCTTTCAGGCACATGTCAGCAGGTCCTGGATTGACGTAAATAGAATGCACCGGTACTTACAGGAGCTGAAAGCTCTGAAAGCTGAAAGCTCAAGGACCCAGGCTATTTTATCACGTGATTTCTTGAAAATAACGGGTTTTTGAGTCAACTAAGCATGTATATTACAACCAGTCCATATTTATCCACATTTCCACACCTCCCTGTCCAATCGACTCCAGTAGTTGAGACGTAACCTTGACCTATGTCTCCCTACTCTTGAACTAGGGTATTTTATTATTAGAATAGATTAACGTCTTTCCTGCCCTAAATGAATCCAACTTTATAGTCAACTTTTCTAACTTGAAGCAGATTGAGTGCAAAGTAGAAATGAAATAGTAGAAATTGTCACCTGCTGCCAACCAGATTAGAAATTTTCAATCCGTTGCAAGTGTATTCCAACAGTTAATATAATTATCTATTGCTTTGTGACTGGGATTTTAAAAACACAACACCCAGTTACTGATATAAAGAGAACTTCAGTGTGGCGGACTGCTGAAAATTCCATGAAACCTCATCATTTTTTCAACGCCATAGAGAACAGTAGTGAAAAGTTTGGTTTTCGCATATATGTAGGAGGTTCAATGTTTTCAGACTATCTGTATGATTTCGGGCATCAAGAACATTTAATGACATTGTTGCTTAAGAACATGAAGCGTCTGCTGATTATCGAGTTCAATAAACGAAATTTATTGTCTATCCATCTCAAAATGGCTGGAATTAACCGATTAAATTTTTTTGAACATTTTCCGGGCAAGTTACTCACACGCCCTGTTACAGTGTTGCAGCTCAGCAAAAGTGAGTTAATTTTACAACGTTCACTCTTACAAGAAAAGTAAGTTTTTAGGTGAGATTAATTGCGAAAAGCCCAGGCATCGATTGGATGTGAATATGCGACACGAATCATATATCTCCATGAGGCATTTTCTCAACCTTCTTAGCTACAAAACCATTACAGAGGCTCGGAACTATAACTTTTGCACTCATTTACCTACCCAACACATTCTGCTAGATGAAATCAACTAATTCATTTCCTGCAAAAATCAGTCCGGTAGGATTTTTGTAGTGATAATTACTGAAGTCCACCAACACTACCACGGAACGTTAAGATTGTACCATCTCCATACCGTTTGGTAGATTTGTCAATGTTACATTAAACTCTGTCATGACAAACCTGGGTTTCAGCTAGACTCGACGTTCATAAGTAGACGAACGTACTCGTGTCCGATTGACATTCCAAATAAGCGATGTTCAGATCAGGACAGTTTGGGCTCATGAGTGGTACCTACTAAACTAATGAAAAATACTTAAGCCAAACACTGGGCACGACCAACGTAAATTTATTAAGCTGTGGGTTTTGATGGTGTACGCTGACATCCAAAGTTCAAATCGAAAACCTAGTGTGAACTGTGAATTGTGGATAATTGCAGCAGCAGACGGAGATGACGCTTTTGACTAGGCAATATAGCCATGTTGGGTTTCGACACCCGGTTTTAAACTTACACGGTTAAATTCTTCTACACTGATGAACTCAGAGTCTATAGATTTTACCTGTTTACCTACTGCCAAAACCACTTAGTAATTAGTGTACATCGAGTATCATGGCCTTAACTTTTAGCTAAACCCAGTGGTAATCACTGACACTTGATAAGTTTACTACATTTAACCCGACCGTACTGAGTAGACAATTCGTTCGGTAGCCGGCATTGGTATGTTATCAGTTTTAACATGTGAACCAATACGGGTTGATTTTTACTTTCTTTCCTCTAAAATTGAAATAGCTCAACATATGCAGATTGTTTGGTTTACTATAACCATAAAACTTTAATGTTTTTTAGCCGAAACTCAGACTAAAGCGTACTAAGTTCCGTCGATTAGTCTGATATTAGTCAAGCTTACGTCAGTACAACTCAGAGAGGAACAGCGAGAAACTCAACTTTTAAAACCAGGAACTGCAAAACATTTACTATGGGCTGAAAGCTCTTGTTGTGAGGAAAATTATCATGAAACACACGTAGTATGAACGGTGGAGACGGTGTAGTGTACCTGACAGAATTTTCCAGGTAGACATAACTGTTGTATCCAGAAATAGAACAAATTCGTTAACTCATTTTGCAACAAACTTTATTTAACTACATTACCCCATACAGAAAAAGATGACAACAGTAAATAAACGCGAGTTCGGTTTGTCCGTGAATTCCATACAGGTCCACTAGTTCAGATATTTACTGAGCCTCTCATTCAGACGATTAATCACTATAGAACAAAGACATCAGAATACCAAGTTGGATTCAGAAATGTTCACTCACATATCTGGAGAATTTCGCTAAGTTTCTCCCCAAGACCATCCTTCTCCAGACAAGCTTCGAGACGTTGACGAGCCTTCATTCTCAAATTTGTCATAACTTTGTGTATAGTCTCTCGCAAATTGTTGGCGCTTTCTATCTACACAATTTGATATATGCTTATGCAGCAGCCCAACGGGATTCCTACCAATCTTTGACGTGAAGCTTCATCAGGTCTTGCTCTATAAGACGAGAATAACAAGTGGAGTGTCATATGAAGATCAGTAGAAATTGAACTCACTCAGCATAGACTGCTAACAATGCAACGGTGAGGCAAACTACAAGAATAGCTCTCATTTTCGTCGTAAAATTGATGGACTACTTCATGAATTACATGGCTTTATATTAAGCGGTTCGTAATGTTTATTCGACTATATCCACACATCGGACCATTTGACAAACTTAAATTGGTCTGAGTGTCACGGCATTATGCTGGAGAGAAAAAAACTGTTGACATTTTCCGTTTGAAACTATTCTAGTAATCATCTGACTGGTGTTTGCTGATGTTCGGTTGACACCGCAGTGAAATGTCGTCCGCCGGACTCGACACACTGCTACGTATCGAATTAATCAAAGTAATCTGAACGCTCACCACGCCCAAATACTTTATGACAGTTTGACAGTTTATGAATGAGCGAAGTACGTTAATCGCGAATACCTTGCATACAAATAGTAAAGACGGAAGTGTGCACTGTTTATTAATATATCTGGTACGGTGACTTTAGGTGGACGTGACAATACGCTTCTTACAAACGTTAGTAGACTTCCGAAAGTCACTTTTACAGACGACCTGTTGTATCCGTTTAGTGAACAGAACAGCGTTTCATCGTTTTTTACACAATGAATTAACGATTACTATTATTAAGAACTATACTTAACAGTTGGAGTTGTATATGCTTTCATTGTTTGGAGCACTCCGATTTGGATGAGATCTACACAATCAAGTCTTTTTAAAGCACTTTTAACATACTGCATACAAACTGCAACCGAAATTTGTATTCGCATAGCACATCCTGATGTACATTTAAAAACATCCTTCACATTCACCGTTGGGTTACAGGTTCCGTCGTATCCATCTCCGTTTAGATGAGACCCAATTGTGAAAAACTTGGATTTCAGGTGGGTCAGAACCAGCAAAAGAAACAACACAGAGCAACTACTTTTGCAGATGAACTAGGAGGCCACGCAGAAAGTTCGGAGATTTCAAATTTAGCCTCAGTTACTCACCTGACTTCGTAGCTTAGGTGGTAGAGCACTTATCGCATCTAATCATTCTGTTTTTGTCGCCCACTTAAATCTATCGGGATTCAACGTTGTTTGCAATTGGGTGCCTTCTAAAATAATCAAATCTTCCCAAACATTTATAGTTGTCTATCTAAGTTTATTTGAAGCACGATGTATTTTTCTAAGTGCGAAGTTGAAAATTCCTCAGCATTTAAACTACGAAGCCCTTGTAGGTCTTCTTTGACCAGAAAGAGACATATCTGCTGTTCTCCTTGTCAGTAGTGCATATTTTTGTTAAACAATGTTGTGTACATAATTCATTGTTTGTAGAACATACCTACTGGCCACTATTCTGTTTGCTTCATCTTAAGTATGCACGAATTATCATATCTTGAGGCCAATAATGAATCATTTGTGAGTGATTCTAAGGCGACCTGACCTACTGAAGTCAATCGAAAACCCCGTGGACAGGACTTCTTCTTAGTTGATTTCTCCTATTAATACACAAAAGTGATCACTATTATTCGGTCACACTTACTGTGAGATTGCTGGTGTTGTGATTAACACTCTAGTATCACAAACACGAAGGTCAGAGTGAAAACTCCGATCCGGACAAGGTTATGCACTACTGATGAGCTCTAATAAGAACGAAACTCTAGTCTAGTGCTTCCTTTCGGAGTGGGCTAGCCGAAAGGCTTATCTGATTACAAAGGCTGTGATCGAGTGTGGGTGGTGTTTAGTCTTGAAATAACACAAAAGTGAGTTTTACAATTTACAAAATGTCCGAAAGGGAGTAATCGAGGCTTCTGTTGGATTAGAACCTGCGACGGAAACAGTATGCGCAAACGCGTCAAGCGCTCCATCAGCCGAACCATAGAGCTTTGCTGTAAGCCCATAAGTTTCACGTTGGGACACAACTAATACAACCACTATATTCTAGAAAATGCTTCAGAAGCCTATTAGATGGCGAAATCGATAAATCATTATTGAAAGGTATGAATACTTAGGTCTAGGTGAGGAAATTCAAACATCTTAACTCAATATCTGAGCTGGATTTGAAAAAACTTACTGTGTATAGAAATGTAATTACTGTCTGCGCTAACTCAAATCGATGCAAAGCCCTTGTGAACTGTAACTTGGTCTGTTAACGGTTGGTTGAACTTACCAGAGTAGTCATTAGTAGTAAACGCTGTTTATTTTCAGTTCTCCTTAGAATCACTAGAAAATAACAAATCTTCTGTTTGAGCTAACTTCTCTAGTCAGCCACAAAGAACCACAGAAATACCTGTAATTTCGACTACCTCATGGATTCACAAACAGTTCAGGTTGTAAATCGTGTTTACTCCGACCGGCCAGTAGAACTGCGTATCCAAGTCGGCCTCATCATGAAATTATTCACCTGCAGTACGCCAAATTTCGCCTTATTCTTAAATCTGCCGAGGTAACTAAATTTAGTATTCTCAAAAACCACTGAATGCAGACATAGAGACAGATGTCCTCAAATTGAAAAGGCATACAATTCTAAAGGGGATAAATGGCATGTAAAGAGGAGAGAAAAAGTAGTTCGTAATTTTGGAGGGACTTGGGTTTGAGGCTTAAAATGAGTCTAGGTTCACAGTCCTTAAACCAGCGCGGCTTCCGAACACTTACTCTGTTTCTAGACGAAATCAGCTGACGGCTTCTGACGTACTAGAGCTGATCAATCATTCAACCAACTGCTGCTTGAATCGCTTAGGATGCAGCACGGCAGTAAAAATCCCCAAACTGTGTGGTCCACTTGTCTGAGATCGCTGTGATGGTAAACATCGATGCGTTTCGTTTGGCAGTAAATCATGAGACCGAATTGATTTATTCACACAGGGAGTTCTAGCAGTACCAGACTCGTCATCAAAAAAGCAGGCTAAATTCACTCCTCATTGGCATGATCCTTACCGACGTGATCGGGGTCGAATAATGAAAACTGACAGCTCAGATGTTACTCAACTTATTTCGCTGTAGAAAACTGGCATCTGTTGGGGTTAAGCTTCATCGGGTCTGGCGGCATGTCGGGAGGCGAAGATCGTCCTGGACCTCAAGAGCAGTGAAAATGAGTTGAATGATCTTACAATCACGAAGCAAGTGGTTTGAAATGCATCAGAATTGCACACGGATTCTGGGAAATAAACGTCAGAAAACAGCAACTTGTAGAAAAGATCGACAGGTCCATGGAGCTGTAACAAATAATTTATCTGTATATTGACAGACGTTAATCAGCTAGATCAAGTCTCAAATTCTATGTGCCTACTGTGTCGGTGCCCGAATAAAGCTGAGCTTTCAACGGAAATCTACAAGACGAACACTTGATACAAAACTCGCATGCTTCGCTTCGTTCGTCTGGCAACAGTGGTTTCCGTGTAGTAATAACCTACGCATTGAACCATAAGAGCTCCACTGCCTACCACGTCCAATTATTGTTTATATCCTATGGAATATTGCTTCTGTCCACCTAACAGAAGCGAAAAACAATGCGACATCGATCACTCATGAAAAAGGTTGAACGTGATGCCTGTTATAAAGTTTTCTTACCAACCCCACCTGGTTTACTTTCAAGCAACTGCTAAACAAATGCGATCGTTAGTTAATTCGCCGTAATTGTTGGGAGGATTTCTAGATGTACAATACCGGGTAAGGAGGCCAGCTGTTTATTTTTTTTGTCCTAAGCTATCCCACATGTTTGATGAGGTTCATACCTTGGAAACCAGTCAGCTAAGAGAAGAATCGCATATTAGGAGTTGTTTAAAGGCATCAACTATTCCCGCTTGATATGAAGCTGTACTGTGGCCTGCACCCCGAACTGTTGTCATTCACATATAATAATATTGTTCGCATGAAGCAACAGACCAACCCAGCTTTAACAATGTAAGTCCACGATTGGAGAGAATAAGTTTCGTTGCTGTCACCAGTAGTCCGTCCTGGGTGTTACAAGCTATTCTTAGACCCCCGCGTGTAGAACTTTCACAACCACGAAGCCTCCAATAGCGTCTGATCCTATTTTCTAGGCCTTTTCTATCAACTTTAAGCTTTTTTCCAAGTCGCGTTAGCGAAATTTCATCCACTCACATTCCGATAGTTTATTAAAATAATTTGTGTTTGGGGTTGAAGATTAGTCCATACCCAGTGCGCTGATGAATGTCACAGACACATAAACGACATGCTCTCAGTTCGAAGTGACGTCTTATTCAATTCCTAACCGAACGGACACAAGAAATCGATGGCCGCAACTTGGAAGAAAAGCGTCCAATTATGGCGATAAACTCGATATGATCGATTATTTTTAGCGGTTGATTCCAAGTGTAGACGGTTCATCAAAGAATACCACATCGGGGAGGTAGGGAAAACACTTGTGCTTCAACTGACTGGTTTCTATATCTGTTCTTCAACTCAAACATAGAATTCTTGCATCAATTTGTACAAAGAATAAGCGGCTGGGAAAACAATATTTTGAAATAAAACAACAAGCAGTGTTTTAGAGGAGTGTACTGAACCTTAACATGTATGCATCTTATAAAACTAGGACGCATCGCATAGCTTATAAATTACACAATGCTCGTTCTATATAGCGCAGAGTTGATGGGATGGTAAGTCCCCATGACCCCAAGTTTTATAAAAGAGAGTAGGTCATTTACTAAACTATAGAGATTGTTAGACGAGAAGAACAAAAAATATGTCTTTTCTTACGGGCACTTAAAGAGCGCGCCGTCTCTTCGTTGAAAGTAAACTGAGTATACGCTGATTACCTACCAATCTTTAGGTTTCCAAAAACTTGGTTGACCAGGCCATGTGATTAGGAATTCAGTTAGCCGTCTCGTACATCCAGCACACTGATGATGTTTCAGTCGACTGGCTTAAGGTGCAAGGTGGACGAATGATTGCATAGCGTATAGAAGTGAAGTTGTTCACCAAACGGTTGGCCAGTGTTGTTCGGATTCATGCTCCTGCCTGAAAAATTTGCGGCTCGCAGAGCAGGTAATTGGAGACGTTAAGTGAAATAGCGACTAATTGGGCCCAGTGTCTTGAATGTTGTCGTTGTTTCGCCGAGTTTTTGCGAAGTGAGTACATTTAATGACGCGGGGGTAGTGAGAGCCGTAAGGAAGCTGATAAGGCCTTACTTTCACTTACAGTTTGATTGTTCGTTTGCAAGGTTGAATTTTTGAATATAGACGTAACTGGTTTCGGTGGTTAGGTCCCCTTCCTTGCTTTTCTGATTTTCTTCTTTCTTACTAAGGCTTGTCTTTTTCCCTCACGATTGCATGACATTTAAAATTCAGTGAGAATCACTCGTGTCTTCCTGTTTGTGATGAACAGTTTCGTCACTACGACCTATGACATTTAAAGTTCTTCTCCGAACCGTACACTCGAATTAGCAGTCACATAGCTGCCACCCACTAGAATTTTGGTTATCCGTCCATATCGTAATCCGCCAGACTCTCCCGTTCATGGCTGTGTCCCTACATGATCTAAGATCATTTCACAAAGCGAAAGATCTGCTTGGGTAGTTTCTTAGTACCGCGACTTCCAGTCGTTAAGGTTTCACTTGAACGATTCTAGTTGTCCTTAAAAGGCTGTCCTGGAATTTGTTCACTCGACTTCAGAAGCGGCTAAAATACCTGTTGATGGAAGTATTTTGGCTGTTGTGCATTTCCTTAATACAGTAACCATGTTTTACCGGCGTACAGCTATTTGGATAACACGACTGTAATGGAGAAAATCAGCTTTGTTTCTACCTTCAGACAGCAGTCCTTGCAGATACGTCATTCAAGAAATCCGAAAGCGGGGGTAGCTTCGACTACATAACCCATAATTTACGGTTTATGTTAATGCAAATTTCAGGCATGGGCATAGCAAATCCATCAAAAATGACTGAAAGACTGAGATGGCACCATTTGTGTTGATATCCAAACCAAACTTGTTCGTTGCAGACGGGAATTTCGTGACTATTTATTGAAGTTCCCTGCGGGACAACAACACTTGAAGTTTTCCTGTAGATCCCGGACACCTAAAATTCTGAACCTCTTGGAAGTGAGGGGCTAACCTAGTATAAGTTTCATCAATTGAAACGTTGGTTTCTGATCACGGTTACTGCTTCAGTCGGTGAGCTACACCACGTTTCTGGGTAATAATGTAAGTTTTCGACCTTAAAATTAGCACGGTAACTGTCACAGTCGACGAACTAAATACTCTCTGTTTGCGGCTTGCTTTTCTAACCCCATTCTTCTGAATGTGGAAGGCAGTAGTGACGTATTTGTAAGTATAGTTGTGTATATCAGTCAGTCAGTGTGTCACAATCCATGCATCACTACCCAGTCCGCAGTGAGACAGGCAACCTCAGGAGCGTAACTTCTTTCTGTTTGATTGATTCCGTTTGGCTCGTCCGTCATGGTTGTAACTCAAATACTCATAGTCTTAATCAGCATAGAACTGCAGACCTGCACAGTACATAAATCTCACCCCCAGGTCAAGTTAGCAGAATAGGCCACACTTCTAATCTCCCGAAGCTCACGAGAACTGGTTAGCCACTGTGCCCTACTTGGGTTACTGAGACTCTCGTTTAGTTTTATCAGGCGACAGGCTGATCCTATTTGTCAACCGTTTAAATGATGTTTAATCGGACTCACGAGATTATCTGTGAATGAAGATGAACATAGACAAATACCACGGTTAGGTTCAATAACAATTGCCTGATAGATGAGACTAATCGTGACGGACGCAGATGGAGACGACAGCAAGCGAACAACATGCTCCGTCTCGTTCGCTTTTCCTTAAAATTTATAAACCTTCAGAAATAAATTATTCCACAAGTGAGGCAAAAGAAACATGCAAACATCTCTTCCTCTTCTTTACAAACCCATGATCCCGAGGACTGTAAGCATAGCTTTCTTATTTAGGCCAAAACTGCCTAAATAAGCTCTTTCATTTTCACTCATTAATTAATGAACGCAATATGAATGGGACTGTTAGTCATCTGCACACACCTTGGCCACACGGAACATTCAACGCGTCAAACTCTGAGAGAACTAAAAATGTGTTAATCACTTCACGGTGATTGTCTGCTTAACGTAACACTCGAGCCGGCAATCACCATTCGATGATGAACACGTATTCGATTCACTCATAATTTGACATGTTAAACTTGGTGTATTGTTGTAACATGTGTGATCAACTGGTGCTCCGTTCATGTTGTGAATGATCGACATCAATGTTGTATAAAATCATCTACTCATAGTTTGAAGTGATCCGTTGTGCGTCGGCCATCTAAAACAAAGCGTTGTCATTTTGACCAAGATTCTTACTTAGTTGTACTAGAAGAAGGTAGGATGGTTAGTGGCTGAGTTGTTTATCCTAAAAATGGTGCTTAAGATGATGGGGCGCTATTATAGAGATATGCTCAATTAGTTTTGGTGGGCTTCGGGGCGATGACTAAGAAGCTGGCGCTGAGAACAATAGAAAACCTTTAGAGATCGATGGCATAATTGCGGTTAAAATTTCAATTAAGTCTGTCCATCATTTCGCTAAGATTTGTGCGGAAACTGGCCGACTCCAGATCTGCCCCGGAGGCACATGGTTGCCGTTAAATATCGAAGTTATTCATAATGGGGGTAGATCAAGTCGGCTTTATTCACGAACGAAAAAATGGTATACTCCAGCGCAAACAGTGTTAGAACAAGGTGGTCTTATACAATATTAGATAATAAGTATGTTAACAACCGGGTATCCCACAAGTAAATATGAAGTCTTTTGATTTCTGATGTCACTGCTTAAACTGATTTTTGTAGATGCTGACCGTTTAATACCAGAAATTCAATAAAACGTTTGGCCATGCGGTTAACCGAACTTTCATCTTGTGTTTCAATTAATGTGGTCCACGTTTGCCAACTGACCTCCAACAGTCTTCGCAATGATATGCCTGAACAGTTGTTCCTGGATTTTCTCAGCTGGCTTGAGATAGAGCTCATAAATGGCCAGGTCACTCTTAAAGATCCATCCCCTGAGCTGTATTTGTGGTCCATCTGTCGAAATATTACGCATTTGCCGTTGCATATTGGTTCACGCGTGGCATCAGTTGATTAGGAGTGTCAAAATATATAAATGAGAATTCATTATTTGATGCAAAACGCCAATCCCAACTTAATACGTGAATCAAAAGCACCCCAGATCATCATCGTACCACATTTAAACGTCCGCCTATTCTAAGTATTGCCTCTTGAGAGAATTTATGAAGACAATAAGTCTAACCGTATGGACCTTCCAAAATAAGGTTCCTTTTGTCGGTGAGGTTCATTCTGTCGCACTGATCTGTGTAAATGTTCTGATCATCAGCTAGACATATTCGCTGGTTTTTGTAGCACTTCTCCAGAAGTTGCGTTCATCCGTGCTCCCGCTAAGTGACTGAAGACTAAACCTTTGTGAAACCATAAGATTCATTGCACGCAACGTCAAAATCTTATCTCGTTAAAAGTTTCATCCCGTGAAATTCTTCAGGTGTTCATAAAATTCAAAAACTGACTGAATCTCGTCAATTGTTGCAGCATATCGATTTAAGTTTAATGGTCAGTGGTGGTGTTCACTTCAAACTGGGCCCAGTTCAACGTTCAAACAGTATCGAGCTTCCAGTCTAGACACGAAAAGACGTAGTCGCGTATCTGTGCGGCGGCTATGTTTTGACCGATCTAGCTTTTTACTGTTGTACTAAAACATCTTGTGGCAAGGATTTTCTGTCATCAAAAACGGGCACATTCGTCGTTTTCTGTAAAAACTTACGAGAACGATCTCGACAAAATCGATAGTTTTATTCGAGGGATGATATGACCACAGGACTCATTGTATTTTTTCAATTGCCTACTATATGAAGTGCAGCCCACATATTTTACCAACTCCCCTAAACCCAGCAATAGGATCAGTGTTTGTGTTAACGAGGGTTACAAGAGGCACAAGACCGTGCGTCGATGTTGACACCCTCAATGAGTTGGCCTTTACGTATGTCTGCGAAACAACCGTCTTTGTGATTGAAACAGTGGATATGGTTCGGCACTAACTGTGCTGAATAACGTAACAGAACTAGACTAACTGTGGAAATGTTCAATTGTTATAAGCTGGAAATCACGTATAACTGATCTTGACCGTTGAACTTCTATTGACTTTCCAATCAGTCCATCCCGAAAACACGCATCGATTGGGGTTGACAGGACACTCCGTCGAAACGATCGAGCAATCTAAGTATTATGTCAAAATAATGGGGTTGAGCGTTTAAATGTTCACTGATGGAAGACAGGAGCCACCGGCTGTGCGAGTCCCTTCACCGGAATTAGCAGGACGTTACCTATCTTATTTCTTCTAGTGCGCCATCATGTGTGCATCAGGGAGCCGCTAGAAGACCACGTAATTGGATGCTATCGCCACCTGCACCAGTAACGCATTCCACTTACTGACAGTCCGTCGAGACAGACGAATCGTAACAGGAATACCCCCAAATTTATGCCTTTTTTGGATAGAGAAACTTCGTCTGAGTTCCTCCCCCATGTCACCTCGTAAAATACCGCGCATCACAACAGGGTCACCGCAGTGTCGCCGACAAAGTTTGGGATTACACGTCCAGATACTCTGACCGCTAGTTTTAGGAGCGACCCCTCACTCAGAGAGAAGTCCTGATTGTGGGGTGATCGATCAGAGTTAACAGGACAGTCAATGTGTCTAGTAGAGATGATCGAGCATCAATCGCGAGCGAGTGTGGCTAAGCGTTTACAGATAATAATTCATTTATGTCTAGTGTGAAGTCAATGACACAACGATCAAAACGGTTGCTTCAAGAAAGCACAGTCTGAGTCCTAGTCCGGATGTGACAAGAACATGCACTACTGACGAGCTCTAACAATCGCGAACCTCGAGTCTAGTGCTTCTTTCCGAAGGGAGATGACAAGAAAGTTTATGAGAACGCAACAGTTATGACCAAATATGGATAGTGTTCAGATCAGGTCAACCAATTACTTTTCTACCTACTAATGCTCAATTATTCATTGGTGTTCAAAGAACAGTCTCATAATCATATTTAGTCGCTTCTTACTCTGCAATCGGTGTTGACGGAATCTCCATTAGAATTCGAACTTACCGTTTTTCCAGTCTGAGATCATGTTCAAAGCAAACGAAAACCAGCCAATAGCACACGCTCAACCAATAAAAGCCGGAATGCAATTACTGCAACAGTTTGAAAACAAAACCAGATTTGCTGTGCCTTCTTTCATTTACATGAAAGACAACGTTAATAAGACACCAACGGTTTAATCGAGTATTCTCATAGGAAATGTTTCAGTTCACGTAACGCGGTGCGAAACGTTATATCCAGCAGTACTATTCCATCCCTGTGTGAACCCATTGATAATAGAAACAAGTCCGCTAAGTATGAAGTCTGTCATTCGGTGTCCACCGGGAAGTTTGTTTATCATCATTAATGTCTTGACTGTACCTCTAACTGGAGTTAGTCACATGATGTGCACATACACTGCCTGCACGGATGCATTTAAGTAAACATTGTACATCGCAATATATAGAGCCACGTCTGATCCGCGATGCACAAAACTTTTTCGTGGTTACAATGAAAGCCATTCTCGTCATCTGTCTCGCCGTTGCACTGTTTGTTGTCTATGTAGAGTGAGTTTAACTTGTACTGACCATTTTTTACATACGAATAATTGATCTCCCGATGTAGAGCAAGACCCGATGAGTCATCACGTGCAAAGCTGGTAAGACTATTACTCATTCTTAACTACATGTATACTTCGGGTTACGTAGCGTGAAAGCCTCGAAAATTTGAGGGAAAACATGCGCAAGCTGGTGACCAAAGTGATTATGAAGGCTCGCGAACGCGTTGACGCTTGGCTCATGCGGGATGGCCTAGGAGAGAAACTGAGCGAGATTCTTCAGATACGTGAGTCAAGTGTTCTGATCTTCTAACAGCTTTGTTTTTATAGTGATGAATCGCCTGAACGAGAGAATTAGTCGTTATCTAAATTAGTTGAAGTGTCTGAGATACAATGCACCTTGCTTAGGAAGGTGATCAGATCCATTATGTATTAGCCTAGCAATACAGTATTCACTTGTAATAAAACCGTATTCTTGTCACGTATTCTGGTCATCTGGGGGATATTCTTCGTTCAATAAATTTCAACGTCTATGTCACGATTATCGTCGAATTATGTCGACCTTAATTAAGTCCAGTTGTGTCTTTTATCAGTGTCCGCTTGTTGCTTGTTGCCTCATCACCCTGGTTCGCGGCTGTCTATCTGTAATTCATACGCAGATAGAACCACACCTACACAAACATTCTTACTTGCGGTGCGAAATGAGGGGAATAGATGGGCGATGGTTGATGGGGCTCGTTGACAAAACTTATTTGGTTTTTAAACAGTTGGTTTCCTTGAGCAGTTTGAACAAAGTAATTCGAACACAACAACTGGTAGATGCAAGCATTTCGTATTGACTCGTCAGTACCAAATTTACAATAACACGGGTAAGCTTTTCTATACCAGACAACTAGAGAGGTGGATAATCAATAAACGGGTTAGGATAAGTTATTAAATCCAAGGAATGGTCAAATTCACGAACAGTTGTTCCTGAACACAGACAGCTGGCTTGAGTTGGTTGATTGCGACTGCTTCGGCAAACCGTAAGAATCTTGGGTTAGAATGACGTAACAAGGTTCGGAATGCACAAGATGGATCAATAACGTGACCAGTGGTCAGAGACGGTCTAGAGGTTGAAGAAACTGGCTGTTTACGCATTTCAGTAACATTGTCGTTCCGCAGTAACACGGATTCCTGCACCCATTTAGGTAGATGTCCCCCCACTCTGGAGCTCAAGCATCTCCCGCTTCTACTTATGTAATTATCTCCGCAGTTACATATAAATTGGTAAGCACAATGTGCAGTGACGCCGATAAGCTGATCCCCTGTGATTAAAGGCGCTGGTAGCTTCTGAGTCCGAACAATCACACAGAGTTCAGCTGCATGGAACGTTCGTTTAGTTGAATTCTCCAACCGCTGTGATGGTTGATGCATGATACAATCATCCTTCAAAACAGCTCTATGCAGACCTATTTCTTTCTCCACTTTGCCTATCTACAAACCTTCTGGAACAACTATTTGATTGTAGGACAGAAATAACCAGGTCTAGTTGTTCTGTAAGACTGTCGTGCGTACAGATTCGCCTTGCTCGTATGAACAGAATATTCACTAGTGGTCGTCTATGTTGGACCGGTGGGAAGCTGCTAAAATTTAAGCATTGACCGGACCACGTGGATTTCCTATAGGCAGTTCTTCTAGCCAAGCCATCTTCTCGAGGACTTACTAGTACATCTAGAAGTCGCAGGCATTTGTTCACCTCAAATTCACTAGTGACCTTCAGGTTAGGGTGACAACTATATAGACGTTGCACTAGGTTATCTATCACCTGTTTAGATCGACTGAATATTGATGTGTCATCGACGTAACGCTTATAATATGACAAATTTCCTATCCTCGCAGATAGCTGTTGCTCAATTTTTACCACGAAAAAGTCTGCTAAGATGGGACCTAGTGGACTTCCTATGGCCACTCCGTCTATCTGACGGTAGGACTGCTCGAGAAAACGAAAACTGACATTCTCAGTACAGAGCAGCAAAGTTTCCTTCATCATATCGGTCGGAAGTGGAAACGAAATGTGGCTCAATTCAACGAGCCCACAAATTTAGTCAATCGTTTCGTGTAGCCGAACATTTGTGGGAGGTGACTGAACGTCTACAGAGCACATCAGTTCGATAGCAAGATTGATTTTGTCCAAGTCACTGAATCCTTAATGGACTGTGTCCAAAATTTTTGTCTTAATGGGGTTAGAGTAACGACTAGCCAGAGTGTCAAACCATGGTAAGGAGAGTTTGTCCTTGCCAAAATTGGCTTAAGTGGCACCCCAGGCTTGTGCGTCTTCGGCAGACCGTAAATTTGGGTGTTGACAATCCACACGACTTAAGAGATTTATACGTTACTTCATCAATAACCCTCAATTGTAAAAGCAGTTGAAGATGTCCTATGCGGACCTCTATGTCAGTAACAGTATCCACTCTCTCTGTTCACTGAAACTTTGTTTTGTCACCCAATGTTGACAACATCTTCTGTTTGGTTGAACAGCAGAAGGCGAGTGTCATTGCAAGATCGGGTTGACATCGGCACCCTTGAAAGATGGCCGACGAATATTGTGTTGTGTTCAGTCAAGTAAACTGGTGGGTTGTTGGTTTGTAGGATCTCGTTATAAACCACAGTAGAAATCTATACGTCACAAATGCATCTACTGAACGTCGTTATTCCGCACCGATTATGTCAACTGTGCAAATTTTCTCAGCTAGATCTAGCAAGCTTCTTTTTAGGTTCAATCTCTGTTATACCAAGACAAAACTACCGCACCGCAAGTTATTGCCTCCTTAGAGTTTCGATAAGTTGAGTGATTTTACGTGCTGTCAGACCCCAATTGGATTCATAAGTCATTAGATGACAGACAGTTGTGAAACGCAGGTTGTGACAATAAACCAGTTTTCCTACCAATGTGTTAGTCTGTTGCAGGATGTCAGTAACCAGAGTAGTGCAGTTCACGTATCTTCGACAAGCATTGCTCTCAGCTATATGTTTTCCGTATTCCAGTAAAATTCACAAACAGACAGTTTTGGAAATAGTTTTTACAGGTGTCTAAAATACGTACAAAGCACGTAAAAGTCAAAAATGGCTGGAGACAAGAGGTGGATCACAGCCTGCAGAAGGCGGACGTGGATGTATGAGAATGGTCCGCGTGCCCGTTTGTGTTGGCAAGTACACACTTGTTAGGGCTTCCAACGACCAGAATATGATCGATCAGAACGGACGGATAGGTCGTAAAAACGGTTTTTGCGCGCATTTGCATGAATAGTATAGTTTGGCAAACAGCTTCTGTCATATGTAACAGTAACACTTCGACAGCTCCGGAATGACACTGACGAACTTTGTAGATAATTTGGAATGTTTCTCCATGTTCAGTTCATAATCAGTATCAGTCAGGTGGGAATCAATCGCTTTCCCTAACCCTAACAAAGCCATTTCGCAAGTTGTCTGATAAATCTTCCCGATAGCCGTCTTACAGTTCTTTCAACTCACTCCGTCTGAAGATAACAGATTTGAGCACAGATATAAAAAGACAAAATCTGGGTAAGTTGACTTAAGGGTGTGGTATCAATACGGGACTGACACTAAACGATACGACAATGTGTGTTGTGAGGTAGGTACTCACAACTAAATTTCGTCTTGTGTGATGGGTAGATGAAAAGAGGATTACATTTCGCTATCAGCACGATACAACGTTATGTTTAATGTTGCTCATGATTTGTGGATAGCTCGAGTAAGTGCGCTTCAAACATGTTCTAATCCCTCCTTCAAAGAGTCCGGCGTACAAAACTTGTGTGGTCCGGTTCCCAGATAATAAACCAAGTTCCTATCCTGCTTCAAATGTGTATAACAGTCAACCAATGTGCTTTATCTATAGGAGGATAACTGCACAAATTCATCCAGCCGACGAGGCGACACTAAATCAACGAAACGTAGCTTGTCGTTCTCCTTTAGTTCGATGGTGAACCTAACTTTGGGACAGGTATAGTTGAGGTCAACTCATGAGGTCTGGGTATTATGACCGTTTTAGATTATACGGTCATCAGAAATTGCAATTACCAATAATGTCGTGGTGCTCAGTTGTTTTTAGTCTGAGTATCGGGTTTGTAAACGAACTTACTGCTACACCAGAGTTTGGACTGTTGAACTTGAACATGCACACTAAAAACGCCGAATGATAAGAATTCCTTCAATTTTTTTTGAGTACTGGCATCAATTTGGCTGCCCTCGATGTGACTGCACAAACACCTTAATGAAGCGTTCGTTCCCAGAGAATTCATGTCTAAGGAGATTGTATTGATATTAACAGAATCCCCAACAATGACGAAATTAAAACGGTCTTTTAGACTGAATGAAGTCAGCCGTGAACTGATCAGGTTCTTCACTGACCATTGTGTTCTAGTAGGTCAAGAAAATACACATAAGAACTGAATCTAGAGGACTTCCCATAACCCCTTAATCGCCTCCGATGAAACTTCTTCCTTGGAATTAAGAGCGAATGCCAGCTGAAAACACACATGAGATGACTCAATTAAGACGGCGAAACAAGAATCGATATTTAATGAAAACCTATGTAATCAAATAAATGTTACACAATTTCACGTACACTAGTGAACACGTATTCGGTATCATGAAGGACTCATTTATCGATAAATGTGACCTCTCTTAATAACAAATCCGTGAGATCAAGTGCCTTCTAAAGCATATTTGGCTCGTAAACATCCCACCCATTTCACAGGTTCATATTAAAACAAGTTTCAAACAGGCAAAATCGGCCTGAATGGGATATCCGGTTTGCCATTAACAATGTGGTTGTACTAGAGAGACGATTGACTTGAGAAGTTTAAATGTTGTTTCACTGATGTGGTTTACTGTAATCAGCAACCTTGCTGCCACCATAGTTCGATTTTTGAGAACCATTCTGATCTCTTCTATGAAGTTCGTGAAACCTTTCAGAACATGTTTTGTTCTCTATCTAATTCTCGCGTCCCATAAAGACGGTCCTACAGACCTTCCCCGAGTACAATATTATCAGCTGATTACTTTTCTTGTATGTTACGTATTTATCACTCATGGGCTGAAATCGATCAGCCAATTTACGGTTGGTTGGCTTGCAAACGAGCAAATATTCACCAGGATCAAAGTCGTCCACACTTCGCTGGTAGCCACTGAGACCAACTGTTTGCATCAGAATCTTGTTTAGTAGCAAATCAGTAAACTGTTCACGATGTTTGACAGATAACAAATTGCTTTCTATGGTTACTTTAATTCGAGATATACTCAGTTCGTTTCCAGCTGAATACCATCTATAGATGTAGGTAATACGTCTGAGAAACAGTCGAAGGGCTAAAACTGTGCAAGGGCTGCAATGACACTCTCTCCACCTTTGGAAAATAATCCACACGAATTGAAAGGGTTTACAGTTGATATCTATCCAGTTCAATCGAACAATCAGACGGAGACTGTCGATCTCAGCTTTCACGTGTAAAAGCTCTGTTTGTATTAATCTCTATGTCACGAGCACGTTGTAGGAAACTTTAAGTTTGATGAGAACATGCGGACTTAAATCGTTAACTACGGCTGTCAAATTCATGGTACTTGACAGCAGTTGGTCACTAATATAAACCTTTGAATAGAGATTAGATTTAGCAAATTGTTTAGTCACTTACAAAACCTTAAGCTGTCTTTGCACAACTTTCATGAAGTGTGACAAGACGGTATAGTAGTTCAGTAAACATCAAGAAAAAATAAACCAGACAGCTTCCGCTGCAAGTTTGCATTCCACATTGGCATGATCATTCAGTTAACTGACGACCACAACGAAAACTGCAGAAGTATAACATTCGCTGGTGAGGTAGAACCACACTAGCTCGAAAGTGCCGGTAGCTCACCACTTGTTTGGAAAAGTACTACAGATCGTACTAGCTGGAAGAAAAACTCAATATGAAACTATAAGCGGATGCGTGCGCGCCTGGTTCTGTTCCATCAAAAGGCAGCATTGCAGGCCAGTGTGAATCTACACACCTCCAACGAAAGTACACTTACAAATACAAAATGTAGTCTTGTGTATTGACTGAACGATTCACGCCACAACGTTTACTTTAGACCTGTGGTAGGCTAACCACCAAGAAATACATTAATACAAACGTCTCGCATTTTACTCATTATTCAAAGGTACGGGAATAATACCGCCGACCAACAAACACTAGGTGTAATTCACGTGATGTTCTCCGCAGTAACATTTCGTACCTTCTGACTAAGCATGAATATGTAACCAAATTTAAACCAGTCAAAATTCCACAGAGTGGAAGTCATGGTTTAAGGGAGCACACAGACAGATACAAAACTGGAATTCAAAATTGTGGGAATGACGACTACCAGGGTAGTGGCAATTTCAACACAAATCGTTTTTGAACACACATAGAAGACTGTGATGTTTGACAGCTAAAGCCTCGTCAAACTGGAGCATGTTTCCGGTTGCTTCGAGAAGTCACAGAATGCGTCAGGAACTTTGACTTTGTCCTGTTTGGATTATGCGCCTTGTAGCTGATGGTGCTGGGTGCCGTCTGTCGGCATCTATACAATCGCCTGGTGTTTCTAGCAGAGTTTCAAGCTAATTGGGAACATGCCCCTTGATACGAGCAGTTAGTTGTCGGTTTCTCCTTCCTATGTAGCTCATATTGCAGCCAAACGAATATTTTTTATAAACAGTGGGAAGTGACAGACGCAGACTGTTCGTAACCGAGGGAACTGGTAGAGTTCCGGTTCGTTGCACTATACACAGTTTTTCAGCGTTAAAAATTCTGGATATAGTGGCTGTTAGACGTTTCCACATCATTGTTGACCAACTGTTCTCTAGAGACAAGAGTTCTTAATACACCGTCCTCTTCGGTACCGTCGTTAATTCTACTGTTGGGATGACGGCTCTGCTGTACTTTGTAATAAATTGCCAGGGGTACCCTTTGGCCTGCAGAGTGTCTGTCAATAGTTTTATATACTGCACTGGACAGAAACTTTCAAAATGCATATACTGACCTGCTCAAGTAGGCTTCATTTAGACGGATCTTTCTATCATACTATCTGATTTACGAGTGAATAGAACTTTAGGAGGTAACCGGGTCTCGCCACTCTTTTTGTTCAGATAAACCGCTTGTTATCTACATCAAAAATTTGATAAGGACGTGAACAAGCGCTAGACACAATAGCCAACCTGAAGGGGAACATCCTAGTTGTGTAGTGTATAGAGGGATGCGCGTCGAAAAAGTGATCAATGCCAGGACTGAGAAGGTGACCCAGTACCGTATACTTCAACAAATGTGGTATTTGGTGGAGGAATCGCCGTAATCAAACGCACATGACGAAGTTTTGTTATTAGTCAAAATAGATCGGAAGATAAAACAGATAAACACAGGTCCTATCTTTCATAACGAACATGGAATCTTTGGTACACAGTTAGGCATTTTTGATTAAAATGACTAGTATCCAATAAACTCGGCGCTTCAGTTTTCCTAAGAGCGGTTAGGCTCAAATGAAAAATACACGGTCTTTGAAGTATCTTAAACTGATTGGTTGTCACATCATCAGTGTAACAAAATCCAATAGAGGTTGATTCAGAAAACGTGAATTTCTTAAGGACGTCTAAAAGGAGAAGCCCACTTTGGGTTGCGGATAAACGGAATGGACCAAGGACACTGGGAGTGGAGAAATTTCAAAGATCACTATAAGTGTCTAGAAAATGTCACCTTCAGGATCAGGGGAGTACTCTTAAAGCTAGCTTCTGCTGTTCAGAAAAACTGCACAGCAGTCCTTCAAATGTCAAATTCAAACATACGTTGCGTGAGTCTTGAAACAAATCAAGAAGGTTTCAACATTTCTTCAGAGGAACAGAAAATTATGTAAAGTACCATAGTTAAGCAAGGTAGATGAATGAAGTGGCACAATCATGGAAACCACGATCACGTTGAGCAACTTGGCGGATTCTCAGTTCAACTTGTTTTTCCCACACAGTTTCAAATCTAGAACCTGTCTTGCTGAGGTCGATGGTTTCTCCCGCAAACGAGACCGACGGTAAAAATGGTAGGGAAATAACTGGGATTACTCATAAGTGTGATGAAAGAATGCAATCATCTTTCGCCGATAATCAGCGAGGATCACGGCTGATGAAGCAGCCAAGCGAAAAGTGGTCATCAAAGCAAGAACATCACTGTTAAACTCACAAACATACGTCGCGGGCGTGCGCCCTCCTCCAAATCGGAGGAGTAAACTTTACCATGACAATGTCTTCCTTTACGTTCATAAATGATGAGGGAGGATTACAAGACAATCTGAGAATTTTAATCCCATTCCAATACATTGAAACAATGGGGGAGCAGTTTAAAACCAAAACACATTCCACCAGAAACCTCCATTAGGATTATAGTATTTCCACAAACACACACACGTGATTATTGTGGCATGATATACAGATAGAAAGTACATCCACAACAGGTAAACGTACACCAGAAACACGTTACGCAGAAACCAGCGAATGGGTTTACAGTAAAAAGCTGTAACGCTAATGACCATATGGTTAAAAAGCCAATGCCGGTCACAGCCCAATTGGAAATGGTGTGCTCAAGGACAGGGAAATTAACCGTTTAGCCACTGATAAACGGTGAGGTATCGTGAGAACCAACAAAGTTCAGGATAAACGGAAATCACGGGTGAAATCCGCGCAGATCTGTGTCAGAGTGTTGACATACATATAAAGATAAAATATGAAATGATGGCAGCAGAATTTCCACTTTCTCAAACAGCCGGCAAACACGTTTATAGTTGCGCATGAATGCGAGTAGAAAGCAAAAAAAGGAATGGCGTGCTGTCACAGTGAGACAAACCCCAAGAAAAGAAACGGCTGATGTGCTCGTCGGGAAGCAATAATAGGTTGTATAAGAGACAGCTAGTACCGGGCGAAGGTTTTGTGTGCAAGTAGACTTATTCGTGTTCAGAGCAACTTTCGATGCAATACACGTGCGCCTTCACTTTCGTATTCTCGTTTAGAAATCCACATACGTTTGAATGTATCCAATGAAGCCAGAATGGAACCACCAATCCAAGTGGAATAGAGTCGCTCGTGTGGAGCCGATATACGAAGACGGGCATCTTTCGGAGCAAGTCGTTTCAATTCCAAAACTAAACGATCTCCAAATCCTGCAACACACAAAATATGAAGCAACTGACGAAAAGACGTGATAAATCGAGTAAATGAAAAATACCTTGGAAGAGTTACTTTAGGATGTCAGCGCATGAATGTATCCAAATAGAGATTGAACATCATGGGGAAAATTAATATTCACCAGACGCAAACATTCGTATCGAAAATGGATCATTTTTATCACGAGGTACAGGTAGAAACAGTTGGCTGGTAGGAAGTCTGCGCCAATAGAAGCGATCGTTCCAACAAGCTACAGCCATCAGACGAACGAATCAACGAAGGGTCCAGAAGAGCAGTAGACTCCGTCACGTTCAGTAACAAATGCTCTTGACAAAAACGTATCATGTTAAAGTTCTACTGTATAGGTTTTAGTCTAATGCCTCTAAAAATGTCTCAGTGGTAACAAACACTGCCGGACACTGGATTGGCACGTTACAGCCACGAGCGATTTCAAGCAGCGTTTTCATTGGACATCACCATGTGGTACAGGTCTAAACAGATGTTTGAAGGGGATTTCAAGCAGAATTAGTTGGCAAATTCAAAAGTGTACTTCGAATTTGACTTTATCGATGGATTCTTGATAGGTAGTTGTTAGCGAAATATTTACAACTTCATTTTACAAAAAAAGGACAAGGACAATCTTGTTATTGAATGGACTTTTATAGCCTTTGTAGTCAGTCTCCAGGAGGAGTAACACATATAATTGGATCCAATCAATCAGACTCGGCAGACTCTGCTTTAGCCATGAATTGTAACACTCGATGAACGACGCCTGACAAGTTTATACTAGGTTGTGTATTCACGACCTGATGGTCGGTCGTCGGTCGCGGACTCGTTTTGTCGATCACAGAATAAACTACTTACACCATCATTATAGTAGTTCAAAATTACTTGAAAGAAGTTAGGTAGTTGGAATGCATTCGAGGACGATCTCTATGCACACCAAGCGGGAAATATTTAACTGCAATTCTGTTTTATTCTAATTGAAGGTACATGTACACCATGTGTTAGGCTAGTATGAATGTCTTCTACCGCCTTCGCCACTCTCTAATACAGGGGAAAACAGTCAGCCTCCACAAACCACACTTGGCGATGGTAGTTACGACACTGGAAATCTCTGCCAATGTGTAGGAAGATCTGATGGATGGATGGGCAATTTGAGAGAATGATACTCCAATGAAACTGTCAAGTACAATACCAGCCAAATAAGAAGAACTCTCTGTTCTAGTATTTTTAAACATGTGTCGACGATCGTCGATGTTTAAGTTTTGTAGCTGTCAATTATAGTCAGACTAAAAAAAGAAAGTTCAATCGACTGATCTTAAACCATCAAACGCTACCAATTTTATAGTCAACATTTGTCTCACATTGGTATTACCGAAATCATAGAAAGCAAGGTCTTCGCTATCAGCTCATAATGAGATAATAACCAAACGTTGGCGGTAAGAAAACATAGTGGACAAGGGTTTATACCAGTAGTACAAAGATTTCCAGGATATGTCTCACTCCGGCTATCTTGTTTGTGAAAAGGGAATCGGAACGACACTGATTACAGTGAAGCGTCGATTTGAAAGTCGGCCTGTAAAAAACTCGTTTTGTGGTAAACAGCAGTGACTGAGAAAGGAAACACACAAACGGGCAGTCTGATATAATTATGTCCTTCCTTAAAAGCAGTGGAGCAAGTGGCGAAAAACAGTAGGCCAGTCCCGTTTACAGTATTATACATACAATATTTCAAGTTCCTCAACTTTAAACCTCTGTGATTTTGTTTTGACGCAGTGAGAGTGAATGAAAAACGAACCGGTAACATTTTGCATTACGGCTGAAGCTTGAATCTGAGCTGCAGCGCAATTTGTTAAGCGGAATTCATGTGAAGCTGGAAACCCAGAGTGGACTGTGGTTATCCCCAATACTTAAGTGTAAACGGGTTACATATGAAATCGGTTCGTTTTTTAATGGTGTTGGGGAAAGACGCTTTATCCCAAAAATTTGCATTATTTCCCAAGGAAAATGGATTCTTCATTTTCTGGGAATTTGAAAGCCCGACAGAATTCAGGAATGTCCGAGAAGTTGCACTCGCCCCTGATTGGTCCATTCGGTGGCCTAGACTCAAGGCTATCCCAAACCTATAAATACAGTTGCTGTAAATCACAATTTTGTTTTCAAGCTGAGCAGCAAATAAAGCTCGTTTGAAAGCCGTCTCTTTTCTCACTTGTTGGGGGGGGGTTCTAAGTTGCGAGAGTTGGAATCCGATACTTGCACTCTAATTTTCGTACAGTTTTGCGATATCGTTGCGTTCGTTCGTGACAGAGATACTGCTCGCGGTCTTTGCGTTTCTTCTTGTCTTTCTCTATCAGGTGGGGTCGTAACAAATGGGTCTTGCGTTAATCGCTCTGGTTGGTTAAACTGATCTCTGAGGTCTATTTCAGCGGATGCAGTAAGATGGAGTCAGTTGCCCTCGGAACGATACACATTTATCACAACATTTATAAAAAACGAAACAGTTTCGAGATAAGATTTCGTCAATACTCAACAATCAATGGAACCGATTGGGAAGTAACTTTCAGAGAGCATCGCTTCCCCGAATTTCGCGGGATATGGGAAATGACAGGTGGATACAAAAAAAACTTACCCTTGAACAGCGTAGAGCCACCAGAAAGCACGATATTCTCATACAGCATACGTCGTAGATCCAAGTCCGACTTTTGAATCGCATAGGCAAGTACCTGGAATAAATTTGATGAGTAGGATATTTATGGGTTAGATATATGTAGGAATGTTTTAAATGAGATAACTGGTAAAAGATCATTGACATAATCATCATCATCATTAAAGGAAGAAGTGTGAAGTTGACACTGACGCCTAACCGTCACTCAGTTGTGAAAAGTCTCTGTATAGAGGCAAACGAGGAGAAAACGATGAGATCTAATCTTTATGCCTTAACGCAAACACTCCGCAGCAGCGTGGCTAAATTTACAAAGAAAGAAAACAGACTAGAAATGGGTATAAAGCGATGTGCTTACAGCCCTTGAGGACGAGAAGAGTTAACTATCTTTATTTCATGAAAATGACATTACATAATGACGATGTTCACTCTCATGAACTCGATTAGCCGTCATATTCACTAACGTTCCCAACCATAAAATCTACTGGTCGCAAGGGTCCCAACCTGGAAGACGAAGGCAACCTACAGCGGTTAGCTCACTGGCAACCATGTTTAGTAGTTCGTGTCAAGTACTTATCTATCCATCTTGTATCCTACATCAATCGGCTGCGACATCAACAAAGTGTACTTTAGTGCGATAGATGAGTAGTTCATATCCCCAGCGCACGGCACAGTCATCTAAACATGTACATCTGCACCGATTAATTGGGTGAATCAACGTGCCCCACGCTAGTAATGTCTAATCGCAGCGTTACTTGAGCATCGAGACCGAACCACTATCGATATCGATGGTATAAATATAGTACGCTGGGTTCATAATAAAGATTGGTTGTATAACAGAAGTGACAGTAATTACTATAACAAAGAAAACGCACCAGTGTGATTCAAGACGATTAAAATAAACGGCTAATGAGAAAAAGTGAACTGAACGTAATTCACTGAAATAGCCCAAACAACAGTAACTAGAGTGAAAATCGGAGATAGGCTGTAAAAAATATGAAGATGACGGTACTGTTGTTTGTGTATTTCATCCTTTGGATAAAATGATACCAGTTTACATAATCCTACACAGAAACAATGTATTGATCACCCCACAAAGTTTACAGTCAGCGTGGTTGTTAATGAGCTACTCGGTGAATCTAGAGACGACATGTAGCCAAGGAACTTTCAGGCAATCAGGGTAGCAATGACAAATAGTGCGGAAGGTCTGCTAAGTTAAAGAAGAACCAATTTCGAAAGATCTGGACCTCGAGCGATACCAAAACAGAGATAGAAACGGCACCCTCTTACGGACAAAATGTTTTAACTGTTGTTACGAAGCCACGGCAAACCCTCAAGAATTTTGCATTTAAATTCAGTTATTCACTTATTTCAACGTGACGACGTGACTCCAGAGCACAACCAGCAGAGCATTTGCTATCCCCATCACTAGTTCGAGCACCGTCCATCTGGAAATTTTTCACTATCAATTCTCTTCCAAGCTAGTGTATCCTTTTACGGGTTATTCATGAAAAGACGAAAGTAAAAAATGTTGAAATGTCATTTGAGAAACCGACAATGATGCAGTTCGAATGTCTATATCGTAAGTAATCCAGCTGATTGCTATCGGCCTGGTAGTTAACACAATTCACGGGACCCAGTCGAACAAACCTGATGTATGCCCAAATATTCTTCACCCACTAAATCCGGGCGGAATAGCAACTCGGGAGCACGAAATCTTGCTGGACCGATTTCAAGAGTTGACCCATCTGGAAGAGGATAAGAAACCACAGCCTCGATCGCTTCTACTTTACCCGGATTGAGAGTGATGAAGCAAGCACGCTCCTAGCAACAGAGAGAGAGAGAGAGTGGGAAAACATGCAAGTCAGTTTGTCAGCTTCAAAAAGCGGAATCTAAACTCAAGTGATTTGACTTAATCACAGGCCGAAAATGTGTTCACGTGGTGTTATCTAGATGTTAAACGAGTAGCATTTTCCAAAGATCTTGAAACAATAATTTTCCACAAGATCCTGTGTTTCTAAGGTGCCATTTTAGTTCCATTCTCACACGACACTTAAACGAGAATATTTTCAACTATTATGCAACACTTTTCCGTTGTCATATGTGCTGAAATCTGTCACGTTGAACAAGCGAAAACAAGAGCAATCGTATTAATCCAGTTTGAACCAACGGTCACGATTGTCAGCCGACCGTCATTAATAATGAGTCTTTGGCGGCTTATAAACCACAGTCGTTATCTAATAAGTCCACAACTGACTGCAATTCAAGCATGAGGGAAAAGATGGTGTCCAGTTGCTGTCTTCTTGTTAACACATTAACCAAAAGTAAGGAATCCTGTTCTAAGGGAAGTTTATTTTCGAAGAAACTCGTTTTAACACAAACAGGACCGAAAAGCCGGTGTAGAGAACAGACAGACATCACTGCTCTTTTAAAATAGCACATAAACTTTCACTGAGCATACAATCAACCAATATATGTGGTTTTAATAAATGTTCGAAAATTAGGCAATGTTCCTCAACTCTCTCACTGTTGCTTAAACAAATCAAAGCTCCACTGTGCACCACTGTATATATCTATGAATTATACGCTGAAGTTCAAGTGGCCCAAACCGACTGAAAAACTGAGGAGAAGGCACGGGCTATTTGCATCTAGTCTTGGTTAATCAACCGGATGGCAAAGTAACTCTCTGTATCACACAAAGGGCAGTAGAAAATTTTCTGATTCAGCAAACCATAAAACACACGGTTAGTGAAGGAAAAATCATGATAATGTTCAACGAAGCGGTTCACAACAGCACAACATAAAAAACGATCGATCGAAACATACAGACGTTCTTTGAGTCGTACATTTAGTATAGCTTCAAGCAAACCATGCGCTCGCACACACGCACACGTTCTCAATATTGAGTTTATCGATTTTTGCTCACATACAAGAAATCATTAGACTTTTGAGCAAATTCAGTTTGGAGTGAGTGAAAGAACACTGTGAAAAACAATTAAGGTCACAGGCCAATTGTTTTGCCCAAACTTTCCACTTCAAGATCGAAGGCGTATGAAGCATCCAAAATGGACAACCAATGCATAAATGAGAAAAGAAGACATCGATCTCGAAAGTGAACATAAACAAAAATGGTCACAGGTAGTATACAGACCGAAAAGACCTAGGGAGTTGCGGTCTGCAGTTTGATACATGCTATAATGACCACTATGTGGCTGAACAGTATCGAAAACTGATCACAAGTGAGCACTGACAACCGGTCACTGTAATAAGCAATCAATGAAGAACAGTGATAACAGGGTTAATTTAAAATTTATAAACTACCACGAACTGATTTTTACAAGTCACAAAACAACTCTAATGTAGCTCCAACTTATATTTACAAATAAAAAAGTCAAACAAACAGATTCACATGTTTGGAATGAAGGCGTTTGTTGAAGTATAAACATAAGTGACCAATGCTTCGTGAGAGGTCAAACAGAACTAGGGGGAAAATTACTGAAATGAAATTGATTAACAAGTGTTTAGGGTTTAGCACAGATTTTGTGTGGCTTTTTCACCCATGGGCTAGCTAAAATGACACACAACAGCAATCTTTACTTTTGCACTTTGACGTAAGGTATTTGACTCCTCTATAAATTTGAGATTACCAAATTTGTCAACTTCAAGAGCTTTTGTATCGGTTGAAAGTTCAAGTGCATTATCGTTATCCTTAACATTTTCTTGATCTTTCTGCAAGAGGGTTTCTTATACTATTTTTTACTGTGCCCCATTCTATCTTTCGCCATTTGCATGGAGTTTGCCTCTGGCAGTGGAAGTATAGGAGAACAATTCTGTGGTGATAGGAACTTTAGTGTCATCACTAATGTTAGGGCCAGGGTAAACCTGACCCGTAGAATACGATTTTGTTATCAGAAATCGGATAACTTAAACCGTTACTGAGATATGCATCGGCGTGGGATTCAAATATTTCTTCGCGCGCTCACGCCACCGCAAGATCATGATTTTTCTATAAATACGGACCGATTTCTCATGTAAATTTACAAAGCGTCTGGTGGCTAAACACATTGCTGTCCGGAGTCTGCTTTGCCCGTGTTCTCATTGGTTCTTGTCGTTCGCAGTTTTGGTGACCAATCAGAAAGAGGTTTCTATTCGCGTTATTCGTTCATCGTTGCTCATAGCAGTTATTCGCATTCAGTGGGATTCAATTATAACAACTAACAGCAGTATGGACAGTCTAGCAGATGAAATATCATAACACCAAGCCTGTTCACTCCAGAGTTTCAACGGCAGTTATGATATTGACTCTAAAGTCACAAACAAAGGTTGTTCGCCTGTGGGGAAAGTGGTATCAGCCGAACAAATCAGTTTTCCGCCTTTACTCGATCTGTCTCACAAAGGAAAGTCAACGCACTATATGCGTAACTGAAAGCTTTCCCTGACTTTGGCGGCCAAGAGCATTATACTTTTTCACACTCCACAAGCCAGCAACGTTTTTCAGTTTACCCCAATTTTCCAGTACTCTGAAAAGCACACTTCATTTTTCTTAATCTTCCCAAAGGCCGAGGGAGCTTCAGACAGTAAGACAACGAAAACAAGTAGCCAAGAAAAACTGCAAACTAGCTGGGTACAACAAAAATAAAGAAGACAAATCAAGAATCTTTCGTAAACAGACTGTAAAAAAGTAAGGGCTATGATCAAATCGAAACTGTACAATCGAGTGTAGACATGTATTGCAGCAGGAGGAAAGCTAACAATCGTAGTGCCACGTGAATTTCAAGGTTACACAAGAGTGTATACTGAGGAAATAGTCACACACGTGTAACCTGAGAAATAAGCTGTTCTGCTATTGTAAGTGACAATGTTGTAAATAGTTTTTGGACGGCCCCTTCAGATGTTCTTGACATAACATTATGTATTGCATGTGGCGATTCCAACCGATTTGATAACAAGTTTCTTACCACTCCCAACCTTCTCAACAGCTTGACCCTTCCTACACGTTTGGATACGTATGTAAACTGAGTGCTCCTTAACAACACGCAGTTGTTTGCGACCCACAGGCTCACTACACTTGATAACTCTGACCAGTCTATCGTCATGTTAGAGTCTACTGTACGATACACCACAAGCTCTTCACACGCTGTAGAACCAGACATCGACGGGGTCTTTCGCTGACAACCACAGCAGACTTGGAGAAACGACATCATCAAGTCAAACACCACACTTTTGATCGCAGTCTCTGCATTCAGACAGACTTTCCAGTCAGCTTCTTTCGAAAAGAGGCGAAATTCAAGTGTAGCGCTTCTCTTTGAGACAGGCCGACTGGAAGGTCTATCTGAATGCGAATGCTGTAATCAAGTGTGAGCGATGTTCAACTTGAAATCAACTAAACCTCCGACTACTCATTAGTAATCAATTTAGCCCTGTGTGCTCACGACTAATCGTCTATATATTATGACCTGTTGATAAGTTACCTAAATTTCTGCTCTTTTGAGAAACATCCCCAGTTTATGAAGACACATTTTCTGCTTTTCACCTTAGGAAACTCCATAAGAAGGAAGAAAAAGTTTACAAACCAGTAAAAATGCATTTCGAATTCAATGAAAAGTGAGCTAAATAATTCGGATTCAGTACACAAACACATAGCCAAGTGATAAGTGTTGTCGAAAGATCAGGTAAGCCGGGAGAAGGTTGAGTGGACTGAACTCTTCTACCAAGATGCCATTTGTCAATATTGAACAGTTCAATAGTAATTTCGACAGGACTTGGAATAATTTCTTCCTTGCTCCCATGGAGATTTCTGTTTCCATTCTGCTGCCATTTTATTCTTATTGAGGACTCAGTAGTTTTTGAAGAACTTGTCCGATCGAATTTCCGTAAAGCAATTGGACCTGACGGCTCCTAGTTGATCAGTCCTAAGGAATATGTATACTTTTTATGTCAATCTCTAGCTGAGTTAGCCACTCAGTGGTTTACATAACGTAAAATCGTTAGCTGTTGGAGGAGAGCACGCATTACATTATTTTTTGAAAAAGACGCGGTCAGATCCCACTCAATCACATGCAGGTTTGTTACACTGGAAGTTTTTGAAGGGGCACGACATGTTCATTTTCAGTTGTTAACTTCTCCATCCAACCTAGAAAACTCTGATTTCATGTACGACGTTTAAAATCTCTCTCCATTACACTCTACTTATCCCCGCCTGTATGCTCACCATTGGATGTTTGTTCATCAGTTGTTTTCCCCGGTTTGTTGTCGAAGGACTTAGTGCCTGTTTCTAGATCCCTAAAACATCGATTCCGTTGTAGTGGCACTTTCCGTAAACAATTTGTTGAATTTATTGTTTTTATTGTTTCAAAATATGTGAAAAGTCTGTAGCAAAAGTCTTGCAGGGTAAAACAAAATCTTGTTTCTTCGGATCTCCCTAAATGCATTTCTACAATTTTCCTTAGGTCGCGGTACAAATATTTAGTTTCAAGCACTCGAACCCAGAATTCCCACGTTATTTTTGATGTAGCCCGATTTCTGTACAACTCCAGCCTCCTTACCTCTGAACTGAACACGAAACTGAGTCAACAGATTTTTACTGATTGACTCCAATTGTGACCGTCCATTAACTTTTTTACTAGGTTCATGATTAATATTATTATCGTCGTGTGATTGAAGCACAGTCAGTTTGTGATCTTTCATATACTGAAGTTAAAAATTTACCTCTCACAGTATACAAAACGTACCACTGACCTGAAACTAACTGACGTGAAATGACTTGAAGCTTGATATGAAACAGTAATATAAAAGGTGAGAAGGCTACCCCCATGTTGAATCATATATTGTGATTGAGGCTCTCGATGTCTGTACCAAGTGATGTTCGAGATAGTGGACCAAATGTGAGAAACCAATATTTAAATGGGTTGTCCAAACCCACCAGGAACAGTAGCAGGACCCAAAACTCGCGAAATTATGTTTACCTTGTTATCATTAATCTATCCGGAGCATCTGATCATTAAAGAACGAACAGTTTGCATAAGTACGTTGGGGCAGCTAGAAATATGATAAAAAGTTGAGGTCACTGATAAATATAAAGGCAGTTTGGTAGTTATCAGATATTACAACCAAATCAATATTACGTTTGAATGGTTTCTGAAAGGGACAAGACCGCCGGGTCTCAGCTGTGAATAGTGTTCAGTTTATGGTAATCAAACCATTAACTGGATAGTGACCAGTAACCAAATCATGTTAGCCAGCTAAATGAAATTACCAGCTCTGACCTAAGTGGGAAGTCCTGGTCATGTAGTTATCTACAAGAATAATACAATGTCTCGCCCAGGACGACCAGCTACCCTGAGCACTACTCACAACTGTGGCTGATCGTTTAAATGTGAATATATTACCACGAAGATGCTTAGTGGGAAGCTAACGGCGCCGTAGTCAACATGTTCGTTTTCAAAGTATATAGATCAGGGCTAAAAACCTGGTTGGAGCAAGATATACAATATAAACGGGCTCTCATAAGAGGATATCTGGAGTCTCTTGGTGTTTATTTCGTTCCAAATGGATTGGTCAAAATCGTCTAATCAAGTATGGAAGAGTTTCGATCACAACTTCAAGCCGAACTGCAATGGCCGTAAATGCCTCTAGGGAAAACGAGAGAGGCACCCAGAGGCGTCCCCTCAGAGAAGACAAGTAAAACAACTTGGGCATTTCCTTCCCCCAACCTCCACAAAACTTGACATCGTGGAACAAACGATGAAATAAAACAACATACCACAAAGTTGAGGATAATTAAAATGTTTAAAATTCGTTTTTGCATTCAACTGTTTCACCCTCATAATGAAGTGAACTTTCGATTTTTAACCCCTAGGTGTCTGCTATTATAGGAGACGAAAAGTGTCAGACTGTATAACATAGATGGGAGTATTAGAGGTATAACACAACAGAAACATGTTTTACTGTTCGGTCGTGTAACTTACGGTTACGAGTCTTTTGGTACATGATCGCTCGTAGTTTCCTCTTTCGCAAAAATGTTTTGACAAGCCCCCTCTCGGAGTTCGTTGTCCTAGACTGTTTCCACCGTGGATAAACTACAGGGGCAAACTAGGCAGGATCCACACGATCGGAAGCTATCGATACTTTGGTGAAGATAACAGAGCGTTAGCTTTTGCACCAAGGAAGAGTAATTCCTTCACATTCACAGCATTCTTAAGAATACGTAAAAGAAAATAAGCCGTCAAGTTGATTAGAGAGGACATAAAACCATACCACAAAAACAGCCGCGGTACCTTTATCTGGCGCACGATTTCGAATTCTGAAGTGGTATGGAAGTCAGCACCTTCCTTGCGTAACAACAAACGCAGGAACCGAGTTACGTCTCGTCCGGCCAAATCTGCACGTTCGATCGCATGCGGTAGGGCATAACCCTCGTAGATAGGTACGGCATGAGTGACACCGTCACCCGAGTCCAATACAACGCCGGTCGTTCGTCCGGTTGAGTAGCTGAAAATAACGAAGCAGAAACAACATGGTACCATGGGGGCTGACACGAAACTGATCGGACGAAAACTAACGACAAAATTACGGCTGATCAGTCGTAACATCGGTTGTAAGTCAGATAACTGAAGAAAACGTTAGAAAGCAACCGGAAAGAGATTGAAATAGCTCGGCGTGGAGCCCGTGTGAATGTAAGATAATAAAGCGGAGGACATGCAAGAAGCAATAAAAGCTGGAAAAATAGGCCACAGTCAAAGGAATAACCCGGTCTCTGTTGCCAGAGTTGCCAACGCTTGATTGATAACACAGTTCGAGAGTGACCAGATTTCAGAAGTTGTCCAAATAGACACGGTCACGGGCCTGGTCACAGTTTTATCTGCTATCCCGTGCAGCACAATGAGCTGCTGCGGATGTAAAATAACCTATGTCACAAATAGGCGTAATAGATGGGTCTACATTTTCAAGGTCACCGTAAACTCACGTAATGATTAGTGTGATTGAACTGATCGAAGAACGGTTGACATGGGACAACAAGTAACAGGCTTTGTGGTGTTCTTAGGTAACCAATTCACGCACTCGCAACTATAATGTTAACCTCAGATATACTAAACCAAGCCTGTTCTCGCTTAATTTGTTGCTTCTCAGGAGCATGAAAAATGACCTGGCGAAGTGCTGCACACTTCAATTAAACTGACCGATATGCTTAGCACGAAACTGCAGTGTCAATTTTATGTGAAATGTACTCGGCAAGTCATTAACCGATATGGTCAGTGGCTTGCTCAGTAGAATGACTGCTGTGTAATTGGTGAATCTGACTGCGTGCATATTCCGTTGCCTGTCTTGGGAACCTCATTCAACGGCAAACAAGGCCTCAGTTGGATGTGAAACAATGATATCAAGTTCAGCTTGGTGCAGTTATTGAAAAACCTATGCAAAACGATATTTCCCATATAGAACAAACAACATTCTACCCTCACACATTCGGTTTCAAGCCTGAAAACGCATTTCTTCTGAGATAGAACTTGAGGGTTTTCACGAATACACGAATGTCGAACGGTGGAAGACAATCAATGCAATGATAGCTGTGAACAAAAGCCTGCTTCTAGCTTACGAGCACTATGCCTTGATTTTGACAAATGAAAGATTTATCCATATCGTTGAAAACAATGATAAAGTCATTAGTGAGATCCACTTCAGTCATGATTCCTGTACAAAGTTACAGTCAATATAACCACTGGGTTCGTGTGGAGGACGAGCTGAGAGGGGGGGGTAACAAAAGATAGTAAGACTGAGTATGTGTAAGTAAACACTTGAAGCTGGATATAAATGAGGATATAGAAACACATTATGGATACTCTTGGACCAAGAGAGCGAGCTTAGATGTAAAATGATGAGAAACAATGAAGTCAACGAAGAGCTTAGGAGAAATTTCACCACAATGTAACAGATGCATCAAAAATCTGGCAGCAAGCGTGATATCCTTCGGTGACATGAGAAAACAGTAAGTAAACAGTACATCCAATGGGAAGTGTTGAAGAATGAGAAGAAACTTTGAATACGGGACATGGAGAGGGCTTTCGAACGGGTGGAAATGTCAACAAAGCGATTACATTATAGCGTTACCTAAAGTGGCTCCTGGTAACTTGAAAGGAGAAAATCAAGGTAAAGATTCGTTAACGACATGAGGGGGTGGGCAGTTATTAGTAACTTATATCCATTACTCTTCCTAATTGAAAACGAGTTGATACATCTGAATGGCATAAGAAACAGATTACGGCGCGGTCACCAATTTCACGGATCGGACAGACTTTAAATAAATTGGGCGAAGAAAATTTCGTGAGGTGATGGATGTCTAACACCTCATGCATTTGGTTGAAAGTCCTGATCACAAACTGACAGGGACGATATATGAAGTGGGAGCAAGATCAAGGAGGAGAGTGCAACCTCGTGAACGCATAAGCCAGTGACAAGTATCGATGAGACTCATACACTAAGTTGGGAAAACTGGATAATATTCGCACGAACACACCAAACACCAATGGCTAGGGACTCATCAACAATTAGAGGTAGCACCTTTTTATTAATGTTATCGGAAGCGTCGCCAATGGCCAAAACCAGATACGCGAACAACTCTAAATTTTCCATCAATTGATCAATGTTTACGAAGCACACGACAACCAGATGAACTGAACGAAACAAACTTACAGACTAAGAACCGCCTGCATAGAAATGTACAACGCTGGCACGCTAAAAGTTTCGAAGAATATTTCGGCCATCTTCTCCCGATTTCGTTTCGGATTGTAGGGTGGTTCCGTAAGCAGTACCGGGTGCTCTTCGCTGCTGACCATCAGTTGGTCCTTTCCATAAACGTATGTCCAGATACGCTCCATGTCATTCCAATCACGAATAATCCCGTGTTCTATTGGATAGCGTATACTGAGTAAACCCCGGTGTTCTTCTGCCTTAGGTCCAATAAAATCCTCACCTTCCAACGCACCGGCCATGACACGCATATGTTTAGGTCGTCCGATACTAGGGCATACATAAACTGAAGTGAAAACGGAACTTACTAGGTTGGGAATCGATATTTTGGTACTTGGTCGCCGGCAAAACCTGCCTTCAGGATGCCGGTGCCCTGTAAAATGGAACAATTCAGAACTTGGTATTAAGGTTTAATTTGTTAAATAATATGCGTAATTCTTATCAATTCTAACGTTGGGATCCAGCCCAACCTGAATTGTGTCAAAAGTATAAGACGTGACAGGTGATGGACCAGTGTTCATAAGAACCTGTACAAGCCCCAGAATTCAACGTAATGAAGCTAGTACCCTGAATAACATGTCAGACTTGGCAATTTCGAAAGAACGCCATCAAACAATGTCAGTGATTACGTGCTACCATCACACACGTGCGATACTATAAGTAACTCGGCGGTCAGAAAAAGACAGTCTTTGGACATTGCCCACACAAAAACACGTACATCACGCTAAACCGGCTAACCACATGGCTGGTCTGTGTGGTTCGCACCTTCGAAATATTTGAATCGTTGGTACAAGATTAAGTTGCCACCAATCCCACCTTTGTTGTTACAGGAAGGCCCCTTGAAACTGTCGGTCACTTGACCCACCTAAGTAGGCACCTCACTAACTTGCACTATGACTGACGAGGTGTCCATGAGAATAGCGTGGTTATATGGGGTATTCGCAAATCTTTGTCTTTTGTAACGTCGTAGACATCCAAGTATCGAACAAGGGGAGGGTTTACAATACGCACGTATGCTCCAGTTTGCTTTGCGGAACAGAGCCCTGGCCAAGTCAAGCGGAGGATACATACATGTTCTCGATGTGCGACTACCGCTGTCTCTGCCAGTAAGCCAGTGCATAACTGGCTAATTGTGTTCGCGTGGTAACGAGAATGGAGTATAAGCTAGTTGGATCATGTACCTTGCGCGCCGACTAAGCGTGTGCTGCCAAGAACATCGTTCAATGTGACTACTAACCGTTGAGGGCAGCCACGATGTGGCCAAGTGATGACCTGGTGGCATACTACGAAGACCTTCACAATTCAATGCAACAAGGTTGGGAGTGCCATTCGTTAGGTTAGAGACTGAGCGGTCATCCATACCGACGGTCATAGTTACTCACGGAGGAGATAGTGTGTGTCAATCACTGGCAGGTATGTACGTACAAGAAAGTTGTCACCACTTCAAAAAGTTTAAATACTTTTGCACATTCTTCATGTGTGTTCATTTAATAATCTGCTATTTCATGGACTACCGCGGAGATAAAGGACAATCCGATGAATAAATGGGGATCCAAACTGAAAAATGTGCGCAATAATGTGTATCGTACCGGAAATCATCAGTTACCATGTCCAAAGAGTAACCAAAGCATTCGGTGATCAGACATAATCTCAAACACTTTGGACTATGTTGTGCAGACAGAAATGAGAATGAAGCATGTTGAAGCACAATTAGCCTGGTTATCTAGAAGGTCCACATCGGGTGCCCAGTGAACGGATTCTGTATCAGTTTTAGTTCAAAACTGTCAAAAGAAGACAAGCGAAACCCTGGTGGTCAGGAGCTACGATCTAAGGATACCATTCGAATGAATCCCTCACGTTGTAATATCTGTCTCAAACACTGAGAACCAAAGTCCTGAACCGCATCGCCTAGAGAGGTACGATCTGAATGGAGGTCCAAAAACTCAGTCGGCGACAACCGCATAGATGGGAACTCGAAAATGCAGTATGCAAATACAGTAAGCACCACAGGTTACGATGGCGTGACCGTAAGACAACCTGATGAGTAGGTCAGATGTCCCAGAAGAGTAAGGCAGCAGCGTACCCAACGAACTACCAACGAGGTGAGGGCGAATGCGACAGACGCATATAAGTTAACTCCATTGTACAATTTTCACTACTAACAAATAATGACACCTGTCCTCTGAAAATCATCGGCTCTCATTTTTTAGAAAATTGGGCCACGGTGGTCTGATACCAGTTCCTTTCTTCAACCTTGTTAACGTATTAAATCCTAAGGGTTGTGTTTGGTTTCGAAGTCAAAAGTTAAACATCTTTTATGCATCCCATACAAAATGTACTGGAATCTCTTATTGTAGTGGGTTACTAGGCCGGAGGTGCGAGTACTCCAGCTCTCGCCAGAATACCTCAACACGGCAGCAAAGTACGTCTAAGAGCCCAAAGCGGATAGAGTGCGGACAACACGGGCGACAGGACGAGCACAACGAAATCGGACCAACGGAAGAGGAATGGCAGGTGGAAAACCCCCCGTCGATCACACACAAACCAAGCGGAAGTGCATATAACGTGTGAGCGGAAACCGGGGGCGTATTGTGGACCGGAATTCCGTTCCACAAACGTGAGCGCGCGTGTTGCATGATAACCAGTGGGTTGGACGATAAGGATTGTGCTTTGTTGGACACCTTTTTGCTACACTGGTGCCGTGCCCTGAACGCAACGTAATGAAGTTGCCGTAGCTGAGCTAATTCGCGGATGGAGACATGGAACAGTGGTTATCGGAATTTGAGGCGACCGCAGCGTTTAACGGACTCAAAGACGAAGCACAACTTTTAACGGCATCGAGAACACTGTTCACCGGACAAGCAAAGGCTGTTTAAGCATCGAGTAAACAAACGAAGCCGCAACACTGTATCAAAAAACAACAGCGAGTCATTCGGGAATTCGTCAAGGAACAAGACCAGCAGTGGACAATGGATTATTTTTATGCAGCTGGGTTTTAAGACGCTTAAGACCCCCTGGTTTATTATCAACATTTACAATGACTGTTGAATTTGGGCCTAACGGAGGCAGACGAGAAAACAAAGGAGAGATGGGTGAGATAGTGGTTTATCCATAGTTTGCCAGACCGGTGGACACCATCATCCCCAGACTCAACGGTTCATCTGGAGTTCATAAAATTGAAATGCTCCAACAACCGATCCTGGGTATATGTAATTCTCTATGTCACGCGAAAGTTTAACTGAGATGTGAGAACTAGTAAACAAAAAACCAGCAGTTCACAGTGTGAGGGAGTGGTTCAAATCTGTTGAAATCATAAGGGGGTCAAATACATCAGGAGAACAAACAGTCCCACTTGCTGCAATCCCTTTGGTCGCTAACATACATCTCAGAAAGACAAGTAAGTTTCTGGGCGATTATCCGGAAAGTAACTCTACATGACCATAGAAATACCAACAGACAGACCAAAACAGCTATATCGTTGCAGAATAGCATTCGGTTTCAGATTTCCGGCAGACTGCACCGACAAAGGACGGGGGAGCAATATGGTCAACATTAGGCCCATTATTAGCAGATATCTCTGCAGCAAACCTCGGGAGTGGTTCTCTAACTACTCAGATTAGATTAGTAACCCTTTACTAGCATTACATAGGTGGTAATATATGTATATCAGATGAACCAACAAGCCTAGGCGATATACTGGAGCGGCTCAATTCGGTTCATAAGATTATCTGTTTTGCCACTGGACGTGAGTCACGTGGGGTTACTATATTCATAGACGTCATCCTGCCTCACTGACCGGGTGGAAAGATTCAAAATATATACCGTAAGTTAACTTAGAGCCACACACCAATTATTAGTCTGTATATGAGGCAGAAGACAAACCGTGTATGGTTGGTAAAGCCTCCGAAACCTATTCTAGTGATGCACTCGCTGAGAACGACTGTTCCGAACGATTAATTTACAAACATGCAGTGAGTGACGCAAAATTTGATAAACAGCATATATCACAAACAAAAGGTATGTTTATTCCACTATCTCTTAAAAGCGATTATACCTCTGGGAATACAAACAGCAAACGTGGTGCAGTAGTTGACAGAACTGTTTGCAGCTCAATAGTATGTGCATTCTAATTCCTTACTGATTTTGCGCCCTCGGTTGGAAAACATATTCTTACTGTGTACATTACTTCCTTTGTTTCTGCTGGACGAGTGGCATAAACGGCATAACACGGTGACTATCTGAACTTATCCGAGAACATCATCCGGCATGGCCAACTTGATCTATGCATACTTAGTGTATGCAAATTACTCAAACAATTCAAAAGACCAACTCCGTCAGACGTACGGAGTTCGTGGTGCATAATCAAAGCAGACCACGATGACAATCACAGAAGTCATCACCATTCGACTACACTCAGTGGCATTCCGTCAAAAGATAGCACTTCTCGCGGCAATGCGATCGTACCCGGACTGAATAAACAAGCCAACCACGATCACCGTCTTGGCACCCAATCTTAGTCTGACCAGCCGGACCTGTTAACTGTTACGTAACTAAATGTCTCAAATCTTCACCCACTCTGCAGTGACAATGAACTCACTGGTCCATTACTGTAACAGCTTTCACAAGCGGTTACCCCATACAGACGTGTCGTAGTTAGACCGATGACGAAGCACCAAAAATAAACACGGTTTCCATTAGTTTTTATGATTAAGCTGAGTAGTGTTTATGCAGTCCCTACTACTTAGAACAACACTATTTTCGTCTCACACAAGTGGACATGGAGGAAAGCGCGTATCCAACGAACGAGAACTACAGGTTCTCCAAGCTAGTACAGCCGATTTCATTCTACATTCTCAGCCAGCTACTACCTCCTATCATCGACTTCCTTTAGATCTGGCGCTCGAGTGTCAGGTGATGTTATTACCTAATCAACCGTTATATTTTTCCGTCTAAAAAATCGTAGAAATGGGAACAAGGGATGCTATTATTTCGAAGATTATGGTTTCCAGTGCACCCATATCTGTCTGTGACGAGCTACACTGATTTGTGGCAGGTACCGGCACTTGTGATGATGCGACAACTGTAGTGTGTGGTACTAGTGAACCACGTTCAGGACTGCAACCTAACCAGTATGCACTATTTGCGAATAACATCAGCCAGCCAATCAATCGTCGTGCTAGAGCCTGAATTAACGCTAATGGCCTTAGCAACCATACTAAGGCGACGACGACAATAACCAGCCCGTCGTCTCTCTGATTCATAGGAGCACCATGAGCTCCACCAAATCGGTTGTGATAAATAGTTGTGAGAGGAGCAGGATACTACGCTAGATGTCAAGAAAAGTAACACGACCGGAAGGAAAAGAAAATGACGACAGTCTCAGGCAGCCCCGAGTTTTTTGCGTTTAGACAACCCAGCCGTCTCTGTACACGGCAGTGAAACAAGTTTACAATTGTCATCAACCAACAGACAGGTTGAACAGCTTAGTACAAAAGAGGAGATCGTGTTGAACTCCGAATATTTAGAAAAGTCTTACACACAGGAACAGTATATTAGGTGGTAACTGCCCATAGGCAGATGGATGGCCTTTATTAGGGATTACAATCATCTAGCATACAATCCCGTCGTCACACGCGCCTTTCCTTGCATTGCGACAACACTTGGCCTGTCTCATCAACATTATTATTATTATTATTATTATTATTATTATTATTATTATTATTATCACCATCATAGACAGCAATACATCAATGGTTCACACTGATGCTTAACTATCACACAACTATGAAAAAGAGAAGGCAAAATCTGTATAGGAATAGAAGAAAAAAGAAGAGAGGAATCTACCCAATTACTAAAAAATATGCTACGCCCATATTCAAACATTCAATACTAAGGTGTCTACACTTCACAAACACATAAACAAGCTATAAGTGAAAGTAAGGTGTCATCAACAAGACAGCTTCCTTACGACTTTCACTGCCCCGCGTCATTAAGTGCATTCGCTTCACAGACAACTCGGACAAACAACGACAACATTCACGCCACTGAGCTCGGTTAGCCGCCATCTCATCTAACGTCTCAAGCCATCGACCCTGAGTCGCGAGAGTCCCAGCCCGGGAGAATAACCCGATCTACCGTGACCGACCCTTCCGTGAACAATTTTATTTCTTTACGCCAGGTCATCACCTGTCTATCTCGCAACTTAGGCCAGTCAGCCGCAGCGTCGACAAACAGTGTTCGATGTGGCAGACGGTTAGCTGGCACCTGCAGTGGAGGACCTAACCACCTAAGTCTGTGCAAATGTAAGGACTGAACGAAAGAACTCGTTTGATAATCAATACCAAAAAACGTTTCCTAACTTCCTCGTTGCTTACTTGCTGGTGCCACCCGATACGAGCGACTGAACGTAAGCAGTTGCCGCATTTCTCGACTATAGATGGGAATTCGGTTCGATGGGTCGATCTACACTTTTAGAGTTGCTTAAACGCAGGGGTGTACCGACCAAGTGTGTGAACATAATGTCGGCGCTTTATTCTCATACTTCAGACCAGGTTAGGATTTACGGTGAACTGTTCAACAGTTTCAGCACCATGAGCGGCGTACGTCAAGACTGTCCTCTTTCACCATTTTGCTTGATTTTTTGATGGACGATACAATGGAGGATTGTCTCCGGCATGGACTTCTCACGTGGTGGAAGGCTGACTGATTCAGATTATGCTGACGACAAGGTGTTGCTGTTTGACAATTTTCAAGCAGTACAAACAACGTGAGAGGATATTTCGCGTTCTGTTAAACGTTTTGAGAAGCGCTGTACAGCCTCAAAATGCGAAGTGATTCTGCAAGGTTGTTGTGATTATGTACACCGACTGTTAGATAATGAAGTCATGGGGGTTTTTGACCGGACTGTGTATCCGGGAAGCTACACTAGGTGTAGTGGCGGTGCGGAGAATGAAACAGAAGCGCGGATCTCTTGAGGCAGAGCAGCATTCCCCAATGTGAGGCACCTCTAGCGACAGAGAGGTCTCTCTGATGCAAAAAGGTTGCATATATAAGGCGACAGTGAGGGCTGTTACTTTACGGCAGCAAAACTTGGCTGCTCACGGTAGAAGACGTCAACCGTATTTGGCCTGTCCCAACGACCTATAAAACAGGTGCTGATTGTAACCCGCTTCGTACTGGCTTTGTGCTGGTTCAGTTTGCCCAAAAATCTCGTTACCAAGCCCGGACTTTTTATTGGCATAATTGGAAGGGAATTGAGGTGGACACGACACAACACTTTTACTTCTTCTAGGGGTTGCATGCTGGCTGATCTTGGTTCGTTCAAAATATGTACAAAAATAGTTTTACCACCCCATACCATTGTAGAGACGGCTCATCGGTTTACATTCTAGTGGGAGCATGATGCGAGATCCATGCTTCCCAGAATGGTCTCGCCCACCCCGGAGGAGTACAAAGCTCTCTTGCGTTTCACCTTCAAATGAAAAGAATCAAGTGTCAGTGCGCAGAAGAATTTACCGCTTGCCGATGGGATAAAAAGCAGTTCAGTTCTTAAGAATCCGACAGCCCGGAACGAAATCGGAAAAGAGAGTGGGGTTGGAGGGTTTCCGAATTGTCCATAGCAAATCATCTTTTAACCATCTAGAACCGTTGCTGGTGACTCACGACCTTGGTATTCAGGTCTCAAGTTTCATGAGCACGGTCAGAGAAATAAGACGCACTAAATGGGTGTACCTATACGGCAACCTCACCAAGGTTCTGTTGGGATAATGCCACAATTAACCCAAAAATGTTGTTTTTCTTTTTCACCACTGTATGAGCCTCCGCTTAAACATTATAAATACGGTGGGGTTTTCCAGTGTATTTGAACACGTTTGGTTGAGAGCAAATATACCCTTGGTTGAAGGTTCCTTGTCTTCCTATCTTCTATATTTGCGGTAGTTCGTGCGTCATCGGATAGTCCGTAATAACGCAGATAGTCAGTGCAACCGTCGTAGCTAAGCCGGGTTATAGTGAACGCCGGACGTTAGTGATTTTGCATTAATTGTCAATCCAGGTGGTTCATAACAGATTTTCAGTGACATGGTTGTCTTTGGACAATACAAGCGCTAGGTGGACGACTCAGGTACATAACAACAAGTGGCGAAATGAACCTGTCAGACTGCGCACTTAATAGGGCAGACCGAACTTCTAGTAAAAAATAACAAGTTTCTTCAAGTCGAAGACTAATACTGATGCAGCTGAGGCGCTAGCTGTGATTACCATACTTACATCAGAAATGAGGCACATGGTGGTAGCGCTCTATCGCAGCGCTGGGAGTGGCTAGCCGGAAATGGTGAAATTTGCATGTAACGATTCTTTGATTAAACAGATCACCAGTTGGGAAATCGACGTTCCCTAGATCTGCCGGGAGTCATTGTTGTGCTTTAATGTATAGGAGCTTTGCCAACAAACTCTGATTTGTCTCTTAGGCCGCTGTTGAATCAGCTGGTTCGAAAATCCGCAAGCTTGGCGACTAACCAAACATCGTTGACGTTCAAACTGGTAGGCGAGACAGTCGAAAATTTCGTGCCTGACGTAGTGTTGCCAACCACTTCGAGTAGGCGACTGTGACTACCCCAAGTTTGAGACCTAACAAGCAGACAGAACCATTCTGTGAAATCTCAGAACAGAATACAGTGGGTGTAATCTAGAAGGAAACGGAGAAGCAACAGCTCACATTCATAATCCAACATATCCTTGGCGATACGCAAAGCCGTCTTCAGATCTCTTTGGATAAGTCGGGGAAGTGATACCAAGCTACAACGATGCAGAAGACCATGGAGAATACAACCCGGTGCTTACTCTGAACGTCTTGACAACATCTGAGACCACATGCAACCACAAATACCAATAAGACTGGCAGACACAAACGAAATCCCCGGGAAGTCCGATGTTGAAAAGCTTGATTGCTGGGTGATCACTACATTGCCTCCTTCGCGCCACCCTTTGGAGTAAGTTAGTGAATTGGAACCCAGTATTTTAGAATGGCACCTCTTGCGTGATATTAACGCGTCCGAGAATTTAGTTTTAAGGTATTTGGGGTTATAAAATCCCACGAAATCGACCAGCCCGAAAGGACAACATTCAAAACTGCTCTATGAGTTTTCCCGTGTTTGTGCGTACCGCAGGCGACAGTTTATAAGTGGACGAAACAGGCTGTGGACTAAGCAACGGCGAGAAGCAACTACTTACTTAATCTTCAAGAAAGAGAAGACTTCCGTTCAGTAACTGTCGCATGACCAGCCTCTTTAACACATTGGTAAAAATGCATGGGCGCCTAATCGGAGATAAAGACAGAGGGTCACTTAATAGATCATAACCCACTAAGTCCAGTGCACCGTGAATATAGGCAGGGCATTTTCTGCATCCTCAACTCGTTTAAGGCGAAGGAAAGATGGGTAAAGGCGGTGGACCAATGACATTCTATGCTCACCAACAATGGAAGGTGGATCGACAAGGTGCCGTCCTGAGGGTTCAATATGAGGCTTTGGTCGCAGTAATCAGTTGGAAAAGTCTTTCTTTGTGTCCTCGCCCTTCTGGTTTACACAGAATAATGCGACCGAGTCGGTTTCGGCTGCATTTTCACACAGAAAGACGTTGTATATTCATTAGATCGGCGTACGCTCCGACGGACAGCTGTTCGGATGCTACCAAGGATGCGCTCTACGGCGCCCTCGTTGATCTTCTGAAGCAAACTAAACACTCAGACATCATAATACTAGCGGGCGATTTTAATGCTCAGCTTGGTTGACTTTCTCCGAATGAGAAGCGGCTAGGAGGTATGTTTGGTGTCCGTGAGCAACGCCCTGATAATGGCGAAAGACTGCTGTAATTGTGCGCATCCCACGGTCTGTATATTTCGAGCACCGCATTCCAACACAGAAAGAAGCACTGTGTTTCTTGGATACCTCCGTGTGTTTCCCTATCGTGGACACAGTTGGGTCATATAGCAGTTAGTTACAAGTGGCGCCACTCTGTTAAAGATTGTCGTGCCTTTTGGAGCAACCTCCTGGACTCGGACCATGCTGTTATGCGTGCCCGTTTTGTTTTATCATTTACCCAAAGGACATACGCTCGTAAATGCAAGGTGCTTAGCTGGCATTCGAGCGATGACGATGTAAAGAACGCCTACCAAAGGGCGTTGGTGAAGAAGTTGCCCAGC